>DVQH01000042.1:0-62693 GCA_018231625.1 Papilio phestus
TTGGTTTACAAGCCTTTCTCCCACACTGTGTAAAGCAGTTGGGTACTCACTGTATTTTGATTTATTGTACTTATTTTTACAAAATCTACAAAACAAATTACAATTATGTATTTAGCATAGTTTTGTGCGAGTTAGGTAGTTTTTTTCCACAAATACATATGTAAAGGTGAGAATTTCAAGCAACAACTACCTTTCCTTCCCCAAACTAACAATAACCTAAATGGCTTAACGATATTTAGCTTAAAGCTTTTAGCTTGAATAAAAATCACTTTGCCTATCTGAACTTTGGCAAAGCTCATTTGGCCTTTTCGAACACGCTTGAATATGTTTGATTAAATAAAATGTAGATCAGCAAAGTGTAGTGGGAATGCTCCAATTGATTGGTCTTTTGCGCATTTGACTGGTTTGGGTCGGGTGAATCAAATTAATGTGGTCACCCGGTGCCAATTGAGTTATCACCACTGGGTAATGACATTTGCTTGGTCGTTGTTATTCTCGTGAGGTAGCGTCAAGTGAGGGGGGAAGACGCACTCGATGCATTTGGAATGTAAATCACACAAACTCGATTAGTGCGCCACACCGGAGCTCGGTGTGAGACCACCGTGATTGGGTGCCACTCAGATCAGGGTGTCAACTCGAATCACTACCAATTGCTGTGCAAATAATCACTAAGTAGATTTGCTCTTCACATAACTCTCTTTCAGACACAAATGTTTATATATACTTGTTATAATTCGTTAAATCTGATTTTTGAGAAAGAATCGCATTTTTAGAAACATTTGTATGAGTTAATTAAAAGTTGAAAAAAAAATTCAAATTCCGAAAAAATAAAAGAATTCTTTTCCAATTCGAATGCGATTCAGTCAATAATCATAATTTAAATGTGAGAAAAGTGAATAATAATCATTAATGAGTGATGCCTAGATTTAGAGACTCATGACTTTGTTTCAAGTTATGCTATGACCCATTTGACAGTGCACGACCAGCTGTGGTTGGTTCTAGGCCCATCGAGCGAGGCGACAGATGACAAACCAAGGTCCATTCGGTGAGTGTGTTCAGTGCAGTGGAGCGCCAAACCACGCCCCCTCCGGTTCCTGGTGACACGCTTCACCAACTCTTGCAGTACCATTGAATCTATCAGTACCTGGTCTTTACTTGCCACCAGCATCAATCACTAATATTTGAAGTAATTAAACTAAATTTTGTTTTTATACTTGGTCTCACCGCACATCGGAGGGTTATCTGCATTTTAGTTCATAGCTTTCTTGGAATGCGAATGTTTCGGGTAATGAGTGGTTTTAGTTTGTAAATTTTTAGAGTTTAGTTTAAACTAGAATCATGAATTATATTTTTAAAGGAATAAATATAAACAAAAAAACTGTTTTGTCTAGCATCAGGTATGAATCAAAGATTTCTATCAAACTCAGATGAGAGTTGACTAACCATTTTTTCTGCTTCACCGGTTTTGTTATTAGTGTTTGTTTAAATTCTCGTATATCACAGTGTGTGATGTATTTAACAATATTGCTGATGCGGCAAAATGAGATAACATTTTCACTATCATGTCCTTATCGAGTGAAATTAGCTTAATTAAAGCAAGTGAAAAGGAGTGGAGGGTAACGCAATGGTGATTATGATATTGATGATGATGACGTGGAGAGATAGAAACAAGCAAGCGGCGATGGTTGAGTGGACACCAGTGCAAATAAATAATGAATGATAGTGAGTTTCACTGAGGCACACTCGAGACTTGAGCTTGTTTGTTTATGCTAATGTGTACCGCGTCGTCCTTGTCAATTCACAGGACACTGAAAGCCTCCGACCGAGCGATTTTCTCGATTATACCACTGCTTATCGCGTTGTGTCTGCATGTGTGTGAGTCTCTGTCTGTGTTGCTCTAGGTGAGGGTTTTGCGAATGAAACCAAAACAATGCGACTCGGTGATGTAGATGAGAAAGTATTAAAAAACTTCATTTCCAATGCAGAAAGCATGCAGACTAGCGCTGTGATACACTTTCATGAGTTCATTTACTTCTCACATTTTCGATTTGCGATGTTTGCACCCAAATTCGAGGGAAACAAAGGAAGCAATTATTAAAAATTAAATTAAAATTAATAAGCGTGAATATTAATTATTTGAATGTGACGAGGAGTGTATGTGAATGTTTGTTCTCACCGGAAGTGGTTTAGAGCTGGGGTAGTAGTAGTAGTAGAAGTGAGCTCAAGACGAGCCAAACGTCACCGTTTGGGTGTAAACTTGCAGGAAACCAGAGCAAGGCCCGAGTCAAAAAGGGCGCTAGTGGCTCGTCAAATCAGTAGCGGCTGTTTGCATTTAATTAAATCACCGGCTCTGCCCGTTCTAGCTCATGTCACCACCTTCTTTGTTTCATTTCTCTTCCAACTGCTATAAAAAATTAATTTATTTTGTATTGCAAACTCTCAGTTGTTTGTAATCTTAGCGCATTGTCCTTTGCTTTCAAGCGAGATTCGATTCCCGAGTGGAGGGGAACAACCAAAAAACAGGTGCTAGTCCCAGGCCTTCTTTTGTTTTAACGCTTTTTTTGCTCTTTCTCTCCAACTGTGTGTGTGCTACTTCAGACTAAGCCAGTGTCTTCTCTCGATTGTTGGCGATCCACCGAGCACAGAGCACCGATTAAATATTTGTTTTTTGAAACACCATCACCATCTTTCTTGGTGACACAAACCAGCTCAGGGGCCAGAAGGCGAGTCGAATCGATTGTTATAAGCCAATCGGTGGAATGTGCACTCAGTGCATCGTTAAGTACCCGCCACGATAGAACAGATTCTCTCTCTCTCTCTCTCTCTCTCTCTCTCTCTCTGGTCTATCTAATAGAGCAGATTTGTCAAAGTGTCACACCGATCAGAGGCAAGTTCAAGAAATGATTTAAAATTCAATTACCGACAGAGAGTGGAAGTAGAATGGATGGAAGGAGGGAAGACCGCTACACCGGTGGCAGTGACAAATGGTTCCACGCGTACCGACAAATTGGCTCTGACTCGTGCCGCCAGATGCAAAGTTGCACTCTCGCCGTCCACTCAGCCATGACACATCTCCCAATATATATTGAAACTAACTTTGGAGACAACTTCGTTTTTTTGTGATGGTTAGTTTTCAATTAAATCAGACTAAAAATTGACTTGTTAATTAACCACTGTTTTGGTAATTGATTAAACATTTGAAATTGTCACAGCGTTCGATCTAGTCTCGCCAACAATGACGGATGTATACTCCAATGTTTTCTAAACTATCGGATAAAATACTATTGCAGTGATATCAAATTATGTTCGTTCCACAATAAGAAAAACGGATTGATCTAAACCGCTCACTGATGCGACACAATAGAGCTGCTTTGCCATCTATTTATTTGTCAATAGGAGCCTGACTTTCATCTCACCACAACCGAAAACTAGCACAAAAACAGCAAGGCAAACACATTCCAATGGATCAGATTTTTATTGTTTGTTATTTGCCCATGTAAATTGTTCGCCTATTTCAGTGCTAGATTGTGTGGGCAAGTTTCGGAAATAGTTTTAGATAATGTAATTCTAACAATTGGTCTCCACGAGACTATTTAAGTGCGAGTTGCTGACTAAATGCTATTGGAACTTTGAAGAACCGATGGAGAACTGGAACACTATTGTCACCAAACAAGCGAGACTCTTTTGTCGCATAATATGCCGTGAATTTCCCAGTAAAATCCACCAATTCGACAAGTTGAGACACAATGACTTGAATCGGACCACGCTTCGCGCCAAAAGTGTTCCCATCAACGGGGTGATTGAGAAACACTTTCCAAGACTTAACACCAAAAATGAAATCGAGGAGTATTGTAAGCTGTACAAGTTGGGCCACAATCCTATGACTGTTCATCATTTACCGAACGGAATGATTGAGATGAATCGCGAGCTTGATGATGTCACTTGGTTTCTGCTTGAAGAACTCGAACAACTCTATCAATGGTGTTTTGAGTGCAAGCTGGCTCTCGAGTTGATGTTGCCTCAATACCGTGATCGTAATCCATTCGAATATAGCTTTATCAAGAAGATTCGAGACGATTTTGCCCAGTACGAAAGCAACACCTACTGTCAGTACCAGAGATTGTGTCAAACCACACACCAAGGGAGGGTGAGTCGATTTGGACAGATCGAGCGCAATCTGCAGATCGAAGACCACCGTATCGGACTAGTGTGCCATGAGCGTGACTGTGCCGACTATCTCGCCGATCTGGCTGATTTTGTCTTTCAAGTCTATCTCTACCTCTATGATTTAACCATCAAGAACGGTGCTAAGTTGAGCCAACACTTACGCCAGTTCAGTAAGCGAGCACCTATACGAAGAGCTCGAACCAAGTGAACACTGTTCTAGTTTTCATAAATTTAATACCCCTTTTCAGGTAACATGTGTTAGGCAATTTATTTTCCCTTTACAAAATTAAAAATTAAACTTCTGTTTAATTAAATTAAAGAAATTCAGGTATATAAAGGAAATGTAAAGAAAACTTGGAATTTGGTTAGAAACTTATAAGTTAGAGGGAAAGCAAACAAGTTATGCCGCAGTAAAAAGTTTAGTTGGTTCGGAGAAATTAAGTCATTTGACTGATTGTGGCTTGCTCGAAGACAAATTGTAGCTTGGCATGCGATAGGCGCAAACGATCCACGGTTGAGAAGAAGACACTTCGACACGGCACCAAAGCGTCACGCGAGACTAATGAAACTCGAGCCGATTATGTTGAGCTTTGATGGTGGATCACACCTTTGGTTGCATTGCGATTGATTAGGACACCAGCTCGAGAAGAGTGATCGAGTGTGATCGCGCTTGGGTGCTGCCCGCCAACTATTTGCTCGACAAACATCCCAAATGTGTGCAGTAATGAATTGACTCACAGCCAACGTCATCGTGCCTAAATTAGACCGATTCGTGCTCGATTCGGACTCGAACTTTTTTGTTGTGAGCGAAAAATAGTCTCTAATTACAGGTGAAATTGATTCTAATTACAACTGGAGGTGCGCGATATTGGTGTGTGCCATCATCGGTAAAGCGCGTGGTCAGTGTTGAAAAGACCATTAGCAGCGACACCGAGTGGCCTCATGGCCGCGTGACGTGACAGGGCCACATCAGGCCCGAGTGGCTCACTGCTTGTGTCCGACTGGCACCAAGCGGATTACGTGATTACCTCCGATTGTGCATGTGTGTGTTGTGTGCGCGCACGATCGGATCGGATCGCTGGCAGGAGGATTAAATTAACTCTTAGATTGCAATTGGAATGGTTTCCACTTCATAAAGCACTCGAGTGGCTTGGCCCGTGGTTTCATTACCTCCGACAGACTACATTCATGTCAACGCACAGTACCAGCTCTGTGGCGGCTTATATCGGCGGAAAATGCCGAACCAAGTTTGCTACGAGCACTAGTCGAGCCTAGATTGTCCGGGCAGCGGTCATAATTAAAGTTGACGTGTTGCACTATAATTAATACTAACTTGCATAGTCATTTGGTCCTCACTCTCAAATGAATGCTTGCTTGTGTGATATTCTCCAAACCGTTATCACCATCATCACTTGTAAAGAAGAATACAGCGCAACACATACAAATTCACTTGAATGGCGAATCATTACTGTAAAATTCACAATTTGTCTCAACAACACTCCAAATTTGATCTGTGTTTTGATAGATTTCAAATTTAAACCAAAATTAAATTTGTGATTCATTGACTTTGAATAAGGCAAGACAAAGTTGCAAAGCTGCATAGAATACGGAATTAGCGCTCTCTCAGTTCGCTTTTTCTCTTTCACCATTATTCGATTTGTTTAATTTTAAACTTTCGCTCCCGTGTTTCTTCTGATTGAAAAAAAGTGGGTTCCAATTGGAACAGCGTCACACAACAAGCAATGTTGGAGCAGACGACAGACTGGTGCGAGCATTGGTCGGTGAGGCGAGTCAGTGAGGCAAATTATTTATGAATCAATTTGCCGGTGCGTGACAAATTAAATTTACTTAACTCTCGACCGATTCGGCTGCGAGAGCGCGCGCAAGCGAGACAGATCCGGCAACTGTTTTAACTACATCCACCAGAAGTGACAATCGAAAAGCCGGCTCGCGGTCTTTCGGACCAGGAAGACTCAATACAAATTGACTCAAGTTGATTTTACTCCTCAGCCATTAATCTCGATCTGGCAAACTGGTTGAAGCCGTTTACTTAAACTGACTCGCATCGAGAATTTATTCGCGATTCGATGCTTGAACTGCAAATCGGCCTTTAGACCGTTTTTTCGATTTGACTCGATTTACTGTGTTGCACTTGCGAAGACTACGTCGCGAAGAGCCACTTGCTTCATCAACTTCAACCTTCGAATCTTGCCCTTGACTCTTAACTCTATCGTGATTCTTAATTACTCTTGTGTTACCTGAACTCTCCAAGTTTGGGTTGACCAATTGGGGTTCGATTGAAGCCAGTCCATTGTATTTAACACCAGATTTGACAAGCTGAATAAAGATTGGCTCTTGTGATTTGGATTCTTGCGAAGCAGAATTCTCTTCTTGTGGAATATGCCTTTTATATTGAGGTTTAGTAATGCAAAGGGAATCTATGAGAAGCCAAGTGCCGATCACCAATACCAATGTGATAAAATTAATTCCTGACCACAGTGCGCCATGTATCAAGCTCAATGAAAAGCTAAGACAGATAGTGAGCGCTGCAAGGACTAGTGCAATAATGTAGAAGCACAACAAGACCCAATGGATGATTCTAACCGGCGAATTTTGTCCATTCTCGCTGCTTACTTGCAGAAACAATTCTTTGAAGTAGTTACTGCATTCATTAAAGTAGTTAACATCAAAGGTAGTATATGTAACTGTCACTTACTGTTTGATGATATGTTTGAAGGGCTGCTCGATGAAGACAATGAGGAGCCAGCTGAGACCAGTCACCGCAGCTACGCAGATAGAAACAGACGGAAGCAAGGCTGACAAGTCATTCCAGTGATGGTAGAGACGAAAGAAACGAAATGACACCATATTGGCAAGTGATATAAAGGCTGCCACCAAGGTGCCAATTGCCAGCGTTTCTTTGGGATCCAGAACAAAACGATGAGCTATTGCAAGCCAGTGTGCTTCTTCTCGAATACTTTCGGATTCATCTTTATTTGGTGAAAAACGTTTTGGTTCTAGCTTGATGTATTGCTTGATGACACCGGTCTGTTCTTCTTCCTCGGTTTTAATGTTAATCACGCTAAAACCGTGAAAGAAGATAAAACCACTCTCGCTTGAATGATTTGCCTCAATGCGAGATATCCGCGGCATTGGTGTGATTCGGCTCACTACCAAGTGCATTTCGCCTCGGAATCGATTGGGAAGATTTTTGCATGAAAATCTAAATAATGATACCAATTAGTCTATTGATTAAGAGTTAGTCTATCTACACCTAGTAGGAATGCCAATCGGCTCTGACTGTGATCCAAACAGTTGAAAGTCAATGTAGGCATTGTCAAAGTCAAAGCTATCGGTGGTGGGACCAACGCGAAAGATGACCAAATAGTCAAACTTGCCAAAACCAGGCATGCAAAGTATAAAGCTGTACTGAACTTCTGGCATGGAAGAACGAAATCGTCGACCCCCTGAGTAAACCAGCAAGAGAAGACTAATGATGACAAGAGTTTCAAGTCCCAGCACGATAGCGACGATGATGAAACCTTTCTGGTCCTTGCGCCAACAGAAACACTCGACACTAGTGTGACGCACATAGGGCTCGCAGTGGCTCAGCACGTGGTCAGCGTGATCCACACATAACATGAGATAAGACTCATTGAGAATACCTTCCCGTATATTCTGGGCAAGTTGTATATTTGGCCTTTTAGTGTGCTCTACCGAAAACACTTCGGGTACTAGGAATTCCACGATATTGCTTCTATTATTGTTCACCAAGTTGATTGTGTAATTAAATGAATCAACAGACACATTCAATTGTGTTAGTCTGTCTGATCCAGACGCCAAATTGACACGAAGAACTAAGCGATAATCAAAGGGAGGATTGTTAAGAGATACCTGTTCAAGTGCTTGAAAATCAAATGTTAAATTTTCTGCTGAATTGGTAATGGAACTAAAGATGAGCATCGTGTGATTAATCTTGAACACTTGTATAAAATTGATGTCGCACAAGTTGCGGTATAATTTAGAAGCCGAAGTGTTTTGCAAATCGAACAACTTGTCGGTATCATTGAGACATGGCGTAGTTAAGTTTGAAGTTAGCTCAAAGACTTTGCTTGATGAATGAAGTCTAAATGCTGCCATTGTCACTCTGTCCTCTACCTCGCTCCGAGCTGGTCCACAAAGAAGTGATACATGCAGTAACATGATTCGCACTAACAACAACTGTCTTAGCATGGCACGTGAAAACAATCGCGCCATGTTCCAACTGGTTTTTATTCACCGTTTTCATGTAATTAGGTCATTAATTTAATTTTACTTAATCTTCTCTACTTTAGTTGTTCTGTAATAAAATCGAACTTTGATCAATGTGACATATAGGACAAGAAGGTATACTACTCATTATGTAACTTTTGCAAGAGTTGCCTCTTATTTGTTTTTTTTGTGATAAATAAATAGAATAGACTTTAAAGAACAATAATTGAGCATTAAAAAACCCAGTAACTTTCAGCAGTGATCAATCGCCGACCAAGTTTGAAAACTTTTTACGATCATTTCCTTTGATGTAAGATATATTCACTCTAAAATATCACATCAATATACAGTCTAAGAAATGAGTACACTCTTAATGAATTGCTTCAAAGCAGTCGATTAAATCTGAAAACCAAATTTACCACAAAAGCGCAATTGTTCCCTGCTCGCATAGCCACGATAAATTACTATGTCAATGAATTGCTAACATTTCGGAATCTTACAATCAGAATTAGTCTCGTTCTGGTGTGTTTAATGATAAGCAAATAGAGAACAAGAGAGAGAGAGAGAGAGAGAGAGAGAGAGAGAAAGTTAGGTGAGACTTGAGTTAGAGACTCGGGTGGCAAGACAAGCGAGATGACTTTATTATCGGTTATTTATGAAGACAATCACTGTCAATTAGGAGAATTTACATTTGCCCGATGCGAGAAGGAGGAGGCGTGCAAGCGAACGCGCGTTGGTTTCCCTGCTAGGACCCATTAGACCAAGAATCGGTTTCCCAGAGAGTGGCACCAAGCGTACTGTCGCTATGCAAACTAATGGAACGGATAATGGTGACGGGCGCGCGAGCTAGGCCAATCGCGAAATTATGTGACAGTTATGAGCGACGACGTGGACCAAAAACGACGGTGGTGTTAGTGTTGACTAGGACCTATATGGGTGCCACGCGAGTTCATGGCAGAGCCACAACACCGCTTGCTAGTGTCCTGTTCCTGGTCTTGTCATAAACTGTATGTACAAATAACACGTAAATCACTACCGAGAGCGAGTCGCTCACCAGTTTGGTGGGTGGCAGTGATCGAGCTCCCTGAGAGGTGTTGCCACAACAACCACTTCATTAAAATAGACAAACGATTCCACTGGCACACCAGGTTCATCAGGTATTCCAGGTGATCATCCACCGACACATATAGATCATAATGCAATCTTGTCCTCATTCTCAACTTGGAAATCCCCTTTGCCCTCTATTTCCGGAATAAAATTTGCCACCAAGTTGTACTAGGTCACTTCAGAATTAAATAGAACCAGAACCAAATCAATTTGCAGTAATAACGAGAAGCATTATATCCATTCAATTTCAAGTAGGTTTCTTCTCGAGAACAGAATACTTCAACAAAAAAAGTGTGAGTTAGGCAGAGGGAAGAAGTGCCATTGCGATGCACACTAGTGGTCTGTGTTTGTCTAAGTGATTGCCGCCTTGCAAACTGTAGATCAGCTAATGAGCAAATGAGTAGTACAAACAGAGCAGAGAAAAGCGAGATGACCACTGACCATCTCGAAAAGTTCTCGGCGAAGACGAGCTTTATTTAATTTGTCATACGTAAGCATTTCGTCAATGAACGAGGTCCCTTGGCGTGCTTTGTAACTGTATTTATTCGCTCCAACCGTGACAGTGATGGCACTGGTAACAGAAAAGGTAAACACCGTACTCGCTGTGTGCCGAGGCGAACAAAACAAAGCCGAGCCAATTACGCGACGATTAATTCACTCAATGCTCTTGGCAACACGATACAAAACCTAGGCCCCGCACTAATCAAATTAAATTCACTTTTTCATCAATATATAAGAAGCTGTAGCGAGTGAAGTCAGTGAAGGCAGCACAATCGATCACTGGTGTGTTTCCACTACTCTTCCACACGGTTCGTGTTTGTCTTGATCATTACATTGACAAGCACGAGTGGCACGTTCCGAGCTGTGTACCGAGTGGACACTAGTGAACTAGACTGCACTCCTAAGTAGAGTGGTCTAGTGGTCACCACGGTGACACTACCATCACCGGACTAGACTTCACTTACCTCACAATACCTTGCTTGTCCACATATGGCAATTATCAATCTGTTTCAACTCTCTCCTTAAGTTTGATTAAGAGTGTCATTGTACAAGTAGAGCAACAATTTGAAACCTGGTTAATTTTTTATAAACACTAAATTAAATTTTTTTTCAAGATAGCAAATATAGTTTTTTCGGTCAGAAGGTAAAATGCTGTTGTTATAAAAAAATAAATTCTTTTTCTACTTTTCTTCATGAATCATGATGCTGCGATGTGATGGTGACTTCGACAATTCAATTAAAGTAATGGAATTGACTACTTTAGTGCTTGAATGTATGATTTAAATCAAACACACACCGATCAACGAACAATCTGATTATGCTTGAAGCGATGTTAAAAAAAGAATAAAAGTGATATATAAAATTGTTAAACAGAATGAAAATTAAAAAATGAGACTGCCATAGTGAAAGTGGAGTAGTGAGTAGAGTAGAAAGTAAAGTTAAGGAGAGCAGTTCCATAATTAATATACTCGTTGTCTAGCGATGGAAAGTTGTAATTAATTTCTTTCTTTAACTTTGAGGAGTAGAGTGGTGTGTCAACAATAGTCTCGGTGTGCGATGCCACACTCTTTGATCGATTCAATCGTGTCTATCTGGCTTTAAATTTCTAACAAGTAAGATAAGGTAAAGAAAATAAGCATAGAAGTATGGTCTTTCAAATCTTATCCAATTCTGTTGATTTTTCCCACAAGTAGATTAAAACTTAGAAATATATACGGCTTAAATTTTTTGCAAAAGAACATTGCCGGATAAGCATGGGAAAGTGGCCTCAGAAAACAAAACTCAAATCTAACCATTCTTGTGTTTTAATTGCCCCTAAAAGTAAAAATTAAACTAGTAATTTTTAAATAAAACATACTATCAAATTAATAAAACAAAAGTCAAAAATTTAATACTATTGAAGAGAACACAGAAAAATCCAAAGAACATTGCCTGGTAAGCATAGGAAAGTGACCTCAGAAAACAAAACTCAGAAACTAACCATCCTTTTGTTTTAATTGCCCCTTAAAAATTAAATTAGTAATTTTTAAATAAAACATACCATCAAATTATTAAAACAAATGTCAAGTCTTTCTTCTTTGTTAAATATATTTGTTTGTTTCAAAAGTAGTAAAAATGACAAATATGCAGTACTTTCTGTCATGTTGATGTCATGAGTTGTACTCCAAAAATGATATTATAAGTCATTTTAATAGAAAATTATGTATTAAAACAAAACCAAAATCCAAGCTACTGTTAAAAAATTGTTTTAGAAATAAGATTTATAACTTATAAATTATAAGTGAACCAAATTGAGTTTTTAGCAGGGCGAGAGGTAGCTTTGCTGCAATACCTTTTGCTCGTAGGGCAGGGCGTAGCTCTGTCTTCTTATAATCATTATTAGAGTTTGAAGTAGGTTTGCTAAATATAATTTTATTATATATATATTATTTATTATTGAGCTTGTGATTTAGACTGAATTTTTGCTCATTTTAAGAATTTTGAGAATCACTTAAAGTTGTTTGGTGTAGTGTAAAATTCTAGTTATTTCAAATCTACAAGTTATAAACTTTATAAAATAATGTGGAATTCACTTAGGCACAATCCAGAGCAAATTGCGTGTTTGATGGCATCACTCTTTACCCTAGATTGACTTGTAAGTGAAAAGCATCAGTGACGCACAAACTGACCCTGAGTGTGACATCTCCCGGGCGTATTGGTGCGGATAGGAGAACATCCCAGGGCGCCTGTCCATCACTGGAAGAGACCCGGACCCAAACGGCACATGACGTGTCACCGAGATTGAGCAATGCTTGCTCAGTGGCGCATTACCACCTTGCCCAATGACTAAGCGTCCTACCACTCACCACGCCTCTTCCCTGCACAACTTTCCTTTCATTAAGCTATCGAAACACAAAAGTCAACTTAAAGCAATTTCCACTATCTCGAGTAATTAACCAAAGTGGAGAAAAAGCGTGTGCACCGAAACAAAAGTTTAGTTTAGTAAAACTCAAGAAGTGTAACTTTAATAAAAGTAGGAAAGTTAGATAATCGTTAAAATTAGAGTGGAATTTTGTAGATCATTACTTTAAATTAAATTAATCAAAAAGAAGAAGAAAAGTAAAAAATTCGAAGCATATTTTTTGGCTAGATGTGGCCTACCAATCGAATATTGACTGGTGTGTGTACTGAGTTACAATGGAATCATTTGCCAGAAGCCATTTGGGGCAGAGTTGAACCCACGCAGAGCGAGGCGGACTAGCTATCAATTTGAGTGTGAGTCTGTGTGTTCAAGTGAGTCGCCGCTTGATGGATGCCGGGGCCAAACAGAAAGGAGAGAAGTTTAGTGAAAACAAGATCGAGTGATGTAAATCAGAGGGAGCAATTAGCAGATTTGCGTGTGTGAGTTGGCCCACACTGTCAACATGGTCCGATCAATCATGGCTCACTTGACGGTCTCTGGGCCCTAGCGTCTCTCTCTCCCTCTGTGCTGGGGCTAACGTATATCGTGATAAATGATCCAAACTGCCTCGAAAGCACTTCACATCTGTGTTGGGCATATCGCCAAACCCTGCTAAACAGTGAGTGACGATGATGTCATAAAGCACTTTGTAATAAGTGTAACGTTTGGATATCGATTCAAATCCAATCAGAAAATCGTTCTCACTTATCCCAAAATCATCACCATGGCAAGTGGCTTATTTTAATTTTATTCTATCTTCGAATAATCATAATTAAATGTTAATTATTCCAATCACGAGTGGGAGTTTTTAAAGTTAAACTATTGACACAACTCGCCATGATAAACACCATAGTGTGTTAGAAAATTTGAAATTCAAATATTTTGAAAAATAACTTGATTGGAAAGCTGGGCATGCCTTGCAGCGGTTGGTTGAAAAGTCTAGAGAGAAATGAAGCAGAATTAAGTAAATGATGAAGACAAGTCTGACGAGATGTTGACACAGTGACGAGTGTCACTGAGAGACACTTGCAATCGCCGTCAAATGCAATCAATGGTACCAAACGGTGAAAGAGAAACAAGTCAGGTTTGCCCGACATTTGCATTTGGATTGAGTGGTACACCCTTGCAAAGCTAGCACTAGTTTCAATTAAAATTTATTACTGCTGTTTCTTCCACGAATTTGGTATAATGAGATTTATAGTTAAGAAAGTGTCGTAGTATGTGGGTGAATTCTACTGGAAGCGTCGCAGTAAGAAAAATGCAATACAAAATTAATTAATATTATATTGTGATAAATAAAAGTAAACCTTTAATTTTAAGAGAAAACAAATATTAAAAACCAAGAATTGAATTAGGACAAAAGAAAGCAAACATTGGTCAGAATGCGATCAATAAGAATAACGGTAGAAAAGTCAATACAAGAATCAAGAAACAATTTTAAATTGTGTAGCTCGAGCTTGAAAATCAATTTGAGGAATGTTCCGATTGAGTGGTGCCCGAGAGTATACACGTGCACTGACTGGCACTGTTGACATAATAACGGCTTTGATCGCTAGTAATTCAAGTAAAGTCTGGTTCCAGTTGGGTTCCACATTAGCCAAATTGCAACCAATTAATTACTCAATTGGGGCACAATTGTCTCGAGGCAGGTATCATCAATAACCAACTAACATGCGACCAAGCAAGTGTGCCAGTGTGCTTTGCTCGGGTGACACTTGACACCAGAGGCAAAGAGCGCGAATGCGCTTGACTCTACTAATCCCATTATATGCGGGTGCTGGGCCCGCTGGGGCAAGTATCGCTTTGACGACTATCGATCAAAACACCAAACTGGCCAACTGATTGTCTCTAGAGTTCAATCTCGAATCATGATTGCCATTGATTGGCCAAGTGTGAAGGTGCTAAGCCATCTTGCACTGCATCAAATGACTAGTCACCCGATTGACTTAATATGCTATGGTATAGTGTTACGCACCACGGGGGCACGGAACTAGCACATAATTTTTAGTAGCACTCGAGTCAGTGGTGCACGCGTAATGGGAACAAATTGATCCGGTCATCAGTCATAGACCATCTGGGTCAATTGGACCGCATGTGCGTACAGGTGGTCCTTGCCACGTGAGCCTAAGCATCCGCCTCAGCACAGATTGCCAGCCACCCGCGGGGCTACTTGGTCACGCTCAAATCCGTGTTTAGTGTTGGTGTCTTTGACAAGACAAATAATAATAATAAAAATTCAAACAAACGTGGCACCAAATCCTTGTCGGTAAGAGTTGTGCAAGTAAGTACCTGTAATTAATTCAATATACGTATGTAATCACTTTAACGCTTCGATTCGTGGCGACTGCTAAGATGGTGACAATCACTCGGGGGACCAAGTAAATGGCGAGGCCAACACAAAAGTGTGCCGCGGCGCCACAAAGGGGTTCAACTGGCACGGGCCACCCTACTACTTTGCTCGATTAGATCAATGCCTGCCACAGTAGTGCACGCGAGATGTGTCAAATCGATTTCAAAAGTGCCGCGCCAGTTTTGACACGTAATCCAACAAAAAGGTGCGTCTGTGATCATTATCTGACCGAGGTGTGAAAGTCGGTTGGTGAGGTCAGCGGGTTACGATTGATCAATCCTGAAATATGTGGTGTCCAGTGAAACTGAGCCGAATGGTAGTGGTGCGTGCACTAAACACGTAAGTCACTCGAATGGGCGCGCAAGCAGCGGTTTGTATCAATTGGAAACTATCCGTCGTTATAATCTAATTTAAATTCAACGAGATTGTTGATAGTGAGCTTGAGAAAGGCAAACAAAGGACAACGCAAGTGAGGGACAATCGGTGGTGACAATGCCGGTAATGGGGAGCAATCACCGTGGCGATCGTATGCAAATAGTGACTCGTGTCTGTGAGCCCGTTCGTGGTCCACCGATACCGCCGATAGAGACATTTGGCGCTCCAATGGTGAGACTCAGTTGCACGACCGCAATCTACACCAAGGCCTCAACACGCTTCGTCTGGCTCGTGCTCGACCGGGCCCACTTAAGAAACTAACCTAAGGGCCTAGATGTATTGTGCCGCGTGTTGCGTGCCAGCTCCGATCGATTCGCACACGATTGTGTCATATATGGCGCATATTATGATTCAATTAACAGTAACGGGCGGCACACAACGTTTTTGCTAGACCAAAGAGAGAGAGAGAGAGAGAGAGAGAGAGAGAGAGATGGCAAATCGGTCTGGGGCTATATTTGGAGTCAGAGATGACAGTGGGAACAAAGTTGCGGGACATGTTGTGGTAAATCGAGCCAATTGAATCGGGTGCAACGCGAGCCAGAGACAACGATCAACACATTGGCAGTAATGGAGAGGCTCGAACCATTAGGTGAAGTGGCATTCACTATCGCGACCTACTCACTTCCACCCGACATCGATCGACAAATAGCTACAATGCGATAAATGAGATGTACAAATCAACTCAGCTCTTTCAACAAAACCTCTCTTGTGGCATCATCACCACTAAAAGCATTGTCCGAACAAAGCGTGTTACTTGAAATCTACACTCTCGAGTATTTAAGCAAACATATTGAGGCAGTTTTTGGAAACACAAAATCTAGTTGTAAACTGAAATGTCTAAGAATAAATATAATCTAAAAAATAATTTTAACTTTAACGTTAAATGACAGCATTCTAGAAAATGTAAATAAAAAAATTATCAATTTTCATATAAAGATGAGTTGTCGGATTTGCGAACTTATTCTTATTTTTAGTCGCTCTCTTCAATTCACTAGTATTTGAAACAGATTAATTCCAGCTAAGTAATAAAAGACACTTGATACTTCAGTTAAAGTTATTAACTCTGATTAAACTTTTTTTGTTATCCACCAAATGGTCAAGTGAATTAAATTGTCTAAACAAGAGCGATTAATTAAAAAAAATTGTCGCAGCGCGAGACAAATAGTAGTGCTGCCCGAGTGAGTCGTGTTCAGTACTACAAAGTAGCAGGTCCGAGAGAGAAAGAGAAGGAAAAGAAGAGAGTGGAACTGAGTAGTGGGCGCTGGTGGTCACCGCGGCCACCGTCATCCAATTGGGAGCTGAACACTGCACACACTCTGGCCCTACTAAATTTAACTTTCATTTTGCGTTATGAAACGGTCCAGTGGATTCAGTGAACAGAAGGGACCAAACCGAGTCAGTCAGCCGAGGCAGATTTAGCCTGGTCCAACCTCACTCACCGGTCCCATCAAGTAACTGGCCACGGCCTTTGCTATCATCATCATCGTCATCATCATCTGGACTGTCCAGGCCGATTTCATAATCAAAATTTTACCAGTTTAAAAAGTGAACAAAGCAACACAATAGCTGTAATTGGTTCTGACGCAAATAATCAGCGCTCGGATTATGAGCTATGATGTAGTTTAATTATGTTTCTAAACTCATCAGATTAAGAACTAAATTGGCAATCTTTTTTTGAGAGTGTAATGTAAGATTGTAAAGTCCTCTAAAAGTTGCCAATCAACTTCTATACGTATAAAAATAGTAGTCAAAACTAAGAAAGAAGAATAAAACCAACTTAGACCGATCTGGTCAGCACAGGTTGTGTGAGACCAAACGGCGACATGATGAGTCGGGTGATATAGCGCGTCTGGCGCGATCACAATGCAGAGCGGAGGTCTCAATTAGAGCAAGCGGCGAAAGGCAAACCGAACCCATTTATGCCAAACAAACCGGCGTGTTTGCTCACTGTGGACAAGGCAATAGGGGTAGAGTGGCGTTGTGGAGCCACGCACGGACAAACCAACCCCTTTGTCATCGAGAAGCCGATCGAGAGTGATCGGCCAACACGCAGCCATTGAAGCGTGCTCTAGTAGAGCATAATTTATGGATTTGCCTGACGGACTGCAAGCAAGCACACACAGACACACACACACACACTGTCATGGTGAGCCAGTGCTCGCTGCACCAGTCGCCCAGTTAGTTACCGTGAAATGAGAGTCAATTAATCAGTCGATGGATTAAGACTATTCGCATACTTGGCACCACTGAACTCTTTAGCACGTGGACAATGGTCAGTGCGAAACAATGAAATTGAACGTTGTAATCCGCTCGAGATCGGTGGCCGGCTGTCGGACATTAGTGAACACAAATGAAGACATTAGCGGGTCCAACTGGGAAAGAGTTAGGGTCGAGCACCAATAGTGGTGACAAATTGCCAATCTCGAACCCAAGCCGATTAAGTCAATTTGCCACTCCACTCTGACCAGTCAACTAATCCCTCCCAAATGAGAGTACTTGACACGCTAATTGGCAGTAAGGCACTTGGACAATGGTAGTTCCATTGAGAGTGAACATTTGACTTTAAAACTATTGATCTACAACTTTGACCGAATAACAATAGTGCTGACATTTGTGAGTGTAACAAATGTATCATTTGGAGCGTTTGGCTGGTTAGACAATTTGGTGAATTCGAAAGCTTTTATATTAATTTCAGCCAGTTTATATATATATTAATCAGGAGAAATGAACAAAATCTTGAGTGATGAATATGCACCGAATCTATGAAGCAAATAAAATATGCCTAAGTCCATACTACTAGTAGCAAGCCAGGTGTAATTAGGCAAATTGTGCTAGGCCTCGGTGAACACCGATCGCGATCGTCCAAGTAAACCATGCTATAGTGAAAATCGAGCCGCGTAGCGGTCGATTAATTATTCAAGTCGTATCGGTCAGAGAGAGAGAGAGAGAAAGCGAAAAATTATGGTCTTTATTGACATTGAACCGCGTCAAGCTAAGTCTATTGTCCACGTTTGTTCAAAGAGTCCGCTTCTGGACCAAATGGGTTAGCGCTTCCACCGAGCAAAGTTGGTCCCAAAATGAGCGCCCGGAAAATGAGAACCATTATGGTTCATAATTAACGAGCAATTTATGCAACGTCTCGCCAAACATGACCCGAACCAACGAGCCAGCTCGATGAATGACGAAGCGGCCAGACTAAACAAACTTTGAAACTTTATTTGCTTTTCTCTTAACGCACGCTGATAGCCGCGATTGCAGTAAAGGTAAACGTTTTTTAATAGATAAAATTTTAATTAAATGTATTAAATTAATGGCAACCAATATGCGACACCAGTATAGAGCACAGTGAGATCAATGCGACTACTGACACTGGATTCGTGCTTAGTCCTAATCAAGACAAACTTTGCTTCATGTACTTATTAAATGTTTCATTTCAATACCATTCCTAGCTTAACACTAGTTGTTCTAAATTTTTAATGCTTTAAAATTAATTAACAAAATCTGTGTACTGCACGAGAGAATAAATCAACAAGAAAAACAAAGAACTTTAAACGAAAAATTTTTGAATAAAAGCATTACGGCACCAGGTAAACTCAACTCATGACGTCATTGGGAACAACTAAATAAAAGCTGTGCTTTCAGTGATGCTGTCTAAGAGGATTCTATTTTGAGACTTAATACTGTTGACCAATTTTAATTAATTTTTATCAGACAGTAACGATGTGGGCGAGTGAAAGTGCCGGTTTGCGCTAGTTAATCACGACTTGCTCGGTCTCAGGTAAATCGCACTGTGTCTGTAACTCGAGAAATTAACATTAACTACTAGTAATGTTTGAATAGAAAAAGGAAGAGGCGCGATATTGATTAATTAAATGGCTGAGACAGTGGCGACGATCCAAATTGGCCATCTCACTGCAGTGTGGAGTGGTGTGTTGGGTGCTGCGCAATGCAATCCACTGGCACCGAGCGGATTGGCTCCGCACGGTGGGTGGTGACCACCGACTCTACCGGGTCACTCGAAGGCGGTATTGAGAGCGTGAGTCGGGCGGGCACACTTCTCACACCAACCACTGTACCCGCTCTATATAGTCCGGCCCATTTGTGTGATGGTGCCACTCGGCTCTCTGCGCTATGGTACGGATGCACTCCACCACTCAGCTGAGCCAGAATCACTCGGCTCACCGGCTGTCCACCGTGCCCAGTCAGTGTCCGGAACCGAAACAATCCGGCTGTTGGTTCGTCCGGTCACTCACTCAGTAGTGCTTGTTAATCGAAAGACATCGACCTGTCCGTTAACTCTTAATTACTGCACTGAGCAAGGACGAAGTACCGATGAGGTTCGCCGGTGAGACCGTGGGTGTTCGCTAAGCATGGCCGCCGTGGAAGGTCGTTCCGAACAAATCACACTACTCTCCACGGAAACAACTGATTGCAAGCCATCTCCAATCACAAGCTATTCAGCTTTTCAGGTAAGTGCTCAGATTTTTGTTGTTTTAAAATAGCATCGAGTGAATAACGGTAGTCTAGCAAAATAGTTGCGCTAAACAAAACCATTTAGTCTGGCCAACTCACACTTGGTTTATGTGTTTGCTCATCATCACTTAAACTGCCGTCTCCGTTGAGACCAATGAGCCCACGTATGCTTGTTTCAACTTGTTTAGAATCACAAAGCATCTTTTCTCTCCGCATAAACTATCACACATTAGAAATAATAAAAGAAAAGATTCCAAGACAAAGGAGGAGGGAGAGAGGACGAAGGTAAAAGTATTTCTTGTGCGTGAAGTATGTGATTTTTAACTTAAATTTTATTTAATTTTCTTTGCTATTCATTTACCTCACTATAGCTTCCGTTTTCTTTAGTGGTGAGAGCTCGACTCAACGTGAGTCTCGCTCTTCTTATTTAAATTCAGAAAAAAATTGTTTAAACTTTAAAACAAAACAACGACACCGGAGGGAGTCAGACAAAAGAAGTTGATGAGGTGCTGAGCAAGTGCAAACAGTGAGTCAAGAAAGCGATGAGAGTGTGAAAGGCAGAGGTGACGGCACCGCAAGTAAGCGCTCATCACCGCGCACACCATATCGCTTCACTTGCTTTGTCTCAAATTTTAAAGTTTGTCAAATAAGTATCAAAGAGAGATGCAAATGACCACTGACCACTGGTCAACCACCTGGGAATGTGTCGAGACTAAATGATGATGTTGATGCAACTCAATGTCACGCTCTGATAGGTCCAATCAATGGCAACCGATGTTTGCCATACCGACCCACAGTGTCGTCCCTGTTGGACCAGTGTTGGTGGTCAAACAGAGTCACACTGCTTAGGGCACCCATCACTCGACATGTCGGTGGCAGCCCGTTGAGAGCTCATTCAATTAGCACCCTCTACCACGGTGTTAATTATTTGCCCCAATCACGGCTGAGACGTGAGAAGAATGCAAAATAAGACCTTTTGGTGCAGAACTGGTGGTAATTTGCAAACTACAATTACTCTACTTTTTCTTTGCTTCATTAAATTTAAAATCAGACAATGCAAGAGTCAAAGTGTCTAGAATTAGTTATATTAAAAATAAATAATTTAAGATAGTATTGTTAAAGCTTTATCTACTATTGTTTTATTCTATTATTTAGTTTTGCATTATTTATGATTAAGATCTGTAAAAGTTTTTGAGTAATGCAAACAAGAGTTGAATTGAGTTGAAAATGGTAACTGTCTCGTGACCAATGGCAACGTACATTTGGCGTCAATCGGGACCCAGACTGTTTTCCTTGCAACCATTTGATTGATAGCAACTGAGTTGTTTGCGATATTTAGAACTGTTAAAATTTCATTAGTCACAGTACCAGTAAGTGCTCAATTATTAGCCACAAATTTGAAGTTTTAAATGAAAATAAAAAGTATCACAACAATTGCCGAAGAGAAGCAATCAGTGTGGAGTGTGAGCGACGCGCATCGGGCAGTGTGACAATCCGCGGGATGAGTGTCACTGTCGCTTCTAATGGCATCGGTGGGAGCAATGTCACGGCAATTTGGCCAGACGCGCGCCAGTCTCTCAATCAGAGAGAGAGAGAGAGAGAGCGATGGATTGAACAAGAAAGAGTGAGGCAGGTCTCGCGGGAGCGATGAGAAGTGAGCTAACGCGCTCGCGCCAAATCTAAGAGGCTGTTGGTGGCGATGCTCGGTAGTATGGGCCACCCCAGACGACCTATTAAGGCCACACAATGGTCCCTGTTCTAATCTCCACTGATGATGTTCTTCGCGCCATTAGGGCCATTGAGACGCGTAGTGTCTAATTTAATTACCAGCTAGAACAAGCAAGTGATGTACCATCGGGGTTCGGAACACGATCGTTAACTATGACCGTGGTTCCGATTGCGGCACATATGCGGAGGATTTGAGTGATATTGGCGCAATGAGATGAGCAGAATGAGCTACAACTAAATGGTCAGTGGGCTCTCGTGTTACTCTTCTGATCGAAGCTTTCTTTTATAGACGTCAAGCAAGTCTGCGCCAGGCTGTCCAAGTGGCGCACCTAGTCATTTGGCATCGATGCTCTTCAATAATACCAGTGGTTTGCCTAGTTACGGACACTCGAGCCATCTCACACCAAGCTCGGCCGTAGCCGTGCAACATTTCAAGTCTGCTTTTCAGCAACAGCAAGCGGCTCTAGTCTCTAGCATGCTTCACGGCAACAGTAGTGCAACTAACTCGATGAGTGGCGATATGGTTCTAGGCTACCACCAGAATGAGTCTGAAGGCAAATTGGGAATGGAGTCAAATAGTCATCAATCTCACCAGAGCAGTGGAAGTAGTGCCAGTGGAAATCAGTTGACAGTGAGCAGCACAACTAGTAACGAAGTGCGCATGGTGATGCTGTATGGAGTGCCCATCGTATCACTGGTGATGGACGGTCAGGAGCGACTTTGTTTGGCACAGATCTCCAATACACTGCTGAAAAACTTCAGCTACAATGAAATCCACAATCGGTAAGAGAAAGTTGTAATGTTGCAATGAGTGATATGTACTGACCAGTGATGCTACAGGCGAGTGGCATTAGGAATCACCTGCGTTCAGTGCACTCCAGTGCAACTTGAGCTGCTGAGGCGAGCAGGAGCGATGCCAGTCTCTTCACGTCGGTGTGGAATGATCACCAAGCGTGAAGCCGAGCGACTATGCAAGTCCTTCTTGGCAGAAACTACACCACCTAAACTGCCCGATACGTTTGCTTTTGACGTATACCACGCTTGTGCTTGGGGTTGTCGTGGTAGCTTCACTCCTTCGCGCTACAACAGTTCGCGGTAAGTCGTCTAGATATTTTGTGACAGATTCACAATATAATTACTTTTTGCCATCCAGGGCTAAATGCATTAAGTGCATCTATTGTGGGCTATTCTTCTCGCCCAACAAGTTTATCTTTCACTCTCACCGACTGCCCACTTCCAAGTACGTGCAACCCGATGCGGCCAATTTTAACAGGTAAACTAGTTAAAAATATTGTTTACAAATATGAAATTTGATCTATGTTCTATACCAGTTGGCGAAGGCATATCAAGCTGGTAGGTAGTCCAGAACCAGCGGATCATGTTACCTTCGCGTGGGAAGGTGAGTCAATTGTTAGCGTTGTAAGCCAGCATGTCTCACAGCTTCATTTTGCACAGATGTGAAAGCCATGTTTAATGGGGGTAGCAGGAAACGAGCCATGACCTCTACACTTAACTCATTCACCAAAAACCAGGAGAACCTGAATAATGCTGAACGACAAAACCGAGCAAGCAGGTATCATTACGGAACTGGGGATAACCAAAGCGGGGTGGATGACTCAGATGAATTTTCCTCTACCGAAACCAAAACAAGCAAACCGAATTTGGGTAGCGAAACCATTGGTGAAATGCACCATGATGAAAGCCACCAAAGTAAGCTAAAAACAGATGGCGAAAAAATCAGTGGAACTAGTTACAACTCGACCAAAACACTGTTTGAGGGACATCTCAGACAAACGTTCGAGGGAGGTCCGCTTGGGACAATCTCGCACTTGAACAAGGCAAACGAGTTAAACCAACAGCAGACGACGCCCACCTCTGTGGTCTCATCGCCAACCCTCTCTTCGCCTTCACTCTCTTCGGCGCCCTCGCCGCCCACTCCAGCCAAGTCGAGCAGCACACACGAGTCACGAAGCGAGTACTTTCCATTCTCGCCTACAGAGTATGTTGAATCCAAGAGCAAGATACCAGTAGGAGGAGCACAGCAAAGCTCGTCTTATTTACCACAACATGGAGACATACCCAACGGTTATCCTTTACTGGGAGGTCCTCCAAATTTGTTATCTCGTCACCAGTTGGCTCCAGGTATGCCTCACTCACACCCAGCCATCCTTAGTCAGTTACTGGGTAGCGTGCCCGACGGAGTCGCTCTTCCCCCTTCTCTCAGGCATTCAACTTCATTGCTGCCACCGGGATATGTACCAATGGCACCACCGCCACCACCACCTGTTACTAGTGCTGCCAATGACCAGATACCTGGTAGTGCCACCTTGCCACCAGCCTCACTTGACTTCCGTCACAATCTTGCCGAGTTCATGTGGTCGATGGCAACCAAAGCAGCTGCACCACAGACTTTGCCCTACAATATTCTTTGGTCAGGCACGACTCCTACAATGGGCAGTGCCTTTGCTCCGACAGCACCTCTTTCAGTGAACCATTCGTCTTCTTCCTCTGGATCTACACCGACCCTAAGTCCTAACAACGGAGATACCGTTCCTAGTGATTCTGGAAATTTCTTTAAAGGCATTTCAAATCAACATCAAGTAGCAAGCACTAATCCGGAAGAACTACGTAAAGCCCTTATTCTCCACCATCAGCAACAACAGCGGAATCAACTTGCTCCTTTGCAACAGTTTAATCCAAGCCATTCATTGCCATTGTTGCCTAACTTGATTGGTAAGTTCGTTAAGATTAAAATTTGGCAAAATCTAACTTTATTATTTCGAGTAGGACATAATCTCAGATTAATGCCATGTGGGAATGGAGGTTCCATGCCAAGTTACATGCCACCTCGAGAAATAAGTCATGAAAGTAATGAAGTGGGCGTGAATGGTAGCCAGCTATCAAAGAGCCCTGAACAGGCAAACATATTTCCGTTCCGAGGTTCCTCGTCGCTACCATTACTGGATCGGTTCAGTTCAGAAATGATAGCTGCTCGCAGTCAACTTCTCTTTGATGCTTACCACGGGAGCAATCTGACCAATGCGCAGAGTCACCTTTTCCCACCACGAACCTCTATGCTTCATCCGTTTTTGGAACAAGCCAATGCCAAGTCTAATTATACAACTGGAGACGGTGTCGATGGTCGAAGCAAGACATTGGGAGATGAGAGAGAGACATCTCCTGTAGGCTCTCTTAAATCACTCTATCCATTGTCTTATGGAAGCGTGCCCTCCCGTCACCAAATCATTCTTAAAAGCAATAACTCTAGTGGAATCAAGAATAAGAAAACTCACAAACGAGTGGCTGAGAGTGAATCTAAAGAAACTGTCAAAGGTAAGAAACTAGCCAGCCCAAAGAGAGTGCTTTCTACCAAATTCAACTCAACTGAAACTGACCACGAAGAGATAGATGTGGGTAAAGCAGAAGATGTGATATGTGAGAGTAAAGGAGTAGTTAGCCCCAAAGGTGAAACCACTAAACTAGAAAAAGAGGTTCCCTTTGCACAAGTTGAGGAAAAAGAGGACCCTTCTCTGCAAAGTGGACCCAACTCGCCACCGGCAGATCGTACCACTGATACCTGTGCCCAGGACAACATTGACAAACCAGACCAGTTCTTTGTGCTCCTCAACGAGACCAATCAGAAAAGCCCAATCAAACTGATCACATAGCAAAACAGGAAACTAACCAGTCTGGTCAACCTCTCTAGTACACATACGCCGTTTGTTACATCACACGCACCTCTGTATTTGATATTTGATGCAAATTTAATAAAACAGTTTCCTCTTGGTACTTTCTAGTCTGTCTTGTTCCTCATTTCCGCAAACGTTTATTTGCAAACAAAAATGCTCCAATAATTGTAAGCTATTCTCACGCCATCTAGTGTCAACTCGATTCAGTAAAAATTGATTAGTAGAATCGAGTAGAAGCCAAACTCAAATAGAACAAATTGTCTAATAACAATCCACACTAAAATACTCAATACACTCAATTAATTTCATCTAAATTATTTATTTCGTATGTTTTGATTTAATAATAATTGTATGTATTTTATCTGACAGTGATGCTTCAAGTTTACTTTACATAAACAGTGTAGTTTTAGCAACGCTTCACTTTTCATGTAATTTCTACAATTAAAGTTTAAAACAACTGTGAATGTTGTTAATGTTGTTTTAAAAAATAAAAGAAATAAATCTAATTAACAATCGTTTCAGCCGTGGATGGATATTAATGAGAAGTTAGTGTAACAAAGTTAGCTTTGTTGTAATAACTGTGCGCAAGTCGATGCCACTCGAACAACGACTTGCCAAATTTCGGCCAGATTCGAAGAAAATCACTTCGATCTCCAAGTCGATTATTTCACAGGAAGACTTAGATAAGTCGAGTAATAGCCAAAGTGTAGCACCAATTGTAGTCGTTAAAGAGAAGGTAAAAGAAAAAGAAGAAAAGTCAAGCAAGAATCAAGAGCAAAAAGTGACAGAAAAAGAAAAAACCAAGTCGAACAAGAATCAAGAGCAAAAGATGTCGAGCGCTAAAGAGAAGTCGAGTGAACCAAAGAAAAGCAAGAAGAGCAAGAAAGAAAAGAAGAAGGAATCGTCCAAGTCGAAAAGCAAGGACAGCCATGCTACCAAACCTAAGAGCGTAGATCAAACGACTAAAGCTGGTAAAACGAAAAGCAAGGATAACATATCCAAAGTCAGCTCCAAGGAAAGCCCAGCACCAGCCAAGATCAAATCAGAAGACAAATCAGTGGCAAAGCCTAAAAGTTGTGCAAATGAGGAATCGAAGAAAATCAAAAGCACTTCATCGATGGACGGCAAAATTGCTAGCGTTACCCCAGAAGAAAAAAACAAAAAACCCACAAGTGGACCGTCTATGGATGCGAACACTAGGCTAAAGAATGAGCTATTAGAAAAGCTGAACTTAGATGATGTGCGTCGACTGTTAGCTGAAACCCAGAAGGGTTCTCATGAGAGCATAAAATCCAAAAAGTCCAAAAAAACTCCGGCAAGACAGTCGACTGTCTCAAGCTCATCGCAGATTGAATCCCACGAGGGTAACCAGTCACACATAAGCAGCATATCCCACTCTAGCAGTACATCGCAGGCCGTAAGTACTTCGCAAATAGGAGCGTCAAAAAGTGGGTTGAGCGCCGAAGATATCCCCTCGCACGCAGTGAAGTCAAGGGTGAGCACCAAGAAAAGCACGCTAAGCAGGCATAGTAACAAGCCAAACGGGCCAACGCCAAAGTCAAAAGGAATGACGAGTCACCGCAAGTCACAGAGCAGCATGTCAAGAAAAAGCACTTCTTCCACTTACTCGTCGAGCGTTTCTACTACTTCAAGCAAGTCGGTTGATGGCGAACTACCCTCGCAGATCGGAGTGAAGGTTCACCGCATCGAGAACATACCTGGTGCAACCATGGTGCGAGACGAGGCGGCAATCAACTCTGCTGGTTTCATGATTGAACGTGTCACCATCAGCACCACTGAGTATTCCAAGGTGCTCAAAGCGTATCGCCTCGAAGCAGGCAAACAGAAAAAGTCTAAAGCTAAAAAATCGAAACTCAAATCATCCAGCAAAAAGTCAAGTGACAATATGGTTGTCAAAGTGACTAACCTTACCGAATGTTCACCTCGTTTCCGGACTAATTTGCTTAAGAACTCGGTGCGAATCATGCGTTTCATCGGAGGTAAAGTGGCAAAACAGAAACAGCTCTCGCCACTGTTTCTCAAGGTTTTCGATATCTTCCAGGTAATATGACAACAAGAAACCAATGTGCATATACTAATTTGTGTTGATTTGTAGATGGAATCGGTGAGACTGTACATTTTTATGGAAGAGTGCAGTCCACAGCCAACCTTGTACGACCTGGTGCGAGTGAACGAGCCCATCAAGCCGGATGCAATACGTAACTACACCAAAGCAATCGTAATCGGCATCCGTGAGCTGCAGAAGGTGGGAGTGGCGCATCGGAACCTCAAATTGCAGCATATCATCTTCGACAAGACAGGTCATCCCAAGTTGTGCGGCTGGAGCAAATCGGTGCTCTACTACGACCCACGGCGCAATCGCATCCTTTTGCAGCAGAAGGAGCGTCGAGTGCGTCGCAACTACTTCCTGCCACCGGAAGCCTTCCGTCGCTCGTACGATGCTTCCAAAGCCGACATCTGGTCGATCGGTGTGTTGCTGGTAGCCATGTGCACCAAGCGTTACCCGTTCAACGTACGAGACATCAAAACCAAGTTCTCTACCCAGTGGCGTCAGTTTGTGAAAAAGATTCAGATGAACACATTTGTCCGCAACCTCTGCAACAAGATCTTTATCATCGATCCAAAGTCACGTATTTCTCCAAGCAAGATTCTGGAGGATAGCTACTTCAAGGTGGCACTCTCGAAGTTAATCCCACTGAGCATTCGAGCTGATCCTGATATGATGGAGCACGAGTCGTTGCGAGTAGGAGCGGTCTCTGCAACCGATGTGGACAGTCCGCCCCAACCCAAGACAGAGGAGGAGAAGGAAGCGATCAAGGAAGATCTTGCGGCAGATCAAAAGCAGGCACAGGAAGAGAAAAACGAAGAGGTTGAGGGCGAACCCGACGAAGACCAGCCAGCCAAGACTGACGACGGTGGCAGTGTTGGTGACGAGGAGAATCTGCCCGAGGAGGAAGCACAGGCCGAGTCACAGATAGCCGAAAAGAATGCACCCGAGGAGACCGAGGACGCTGCCAATCCCGACGATGGTGGTGCCGCAGATGCCGAAACGCAACAGGAATATGAGGGTTAGTCCATTCCCCTCCAGTGTGATCAATAAAAGTACTGTCCCTCACTCTCGATATTGTCTTTTACTTCTTCACTTGAACTTAGTCTTAGTCTTACACATGCGTTTTCACATTACCGTTGAATTTTGTGAGGAGTGTAGCACACTTGAAACGTTTACTGAGAAAAGCAAAACTGTTTTAATTCGATTACACCAGATGGCAGCATTGGTGTCGGCAACAAACATGACAGTTAACAGAGGTTCAGGTTTTCAATTGCTAAATCTCTCCGCCTAGCGGCAAACTCGATCATCTAATTAATTACCTAACTTTCACGGTGCTTTAGAACAAATCTTTACCAATACAATATGACCTCAAACTTGCGCATTATTTCAAAGGCAAAGTAAAAGGCATCAATGAAATTCAATTAATTCCCTCTTTTTTGCTTTTACAACAACGCGTAAGTTTGAAGGTTTACTGTACCTCCAAAATCAACCTTGACAACACACTACAATACAAGTTTAACAATTGCAATTCAATAATTTGGAAAACATAAAAAAGAGAACTAGCACAAATCAAAGGCAGTTTGGTGAATTAATATTCTTTTATTAATAGGTAAGAATTTAATATAAAACAACATTAATGTAAAATTGCTTACAGAATTTAATTTAATTTTAATCTTATAAAATGTACAAAAATGTAAATAACTAAGTTAATAACAAAAGGGAAACCGAAATACCAAAATATAAAACAAAGTTGATGTGTTACATTTGCAAAAAAGGTAAAAATAGTGTAGCAAAACAAAGAGGGAAAGTAGAAGTTGAATCAGTTAAATGTCTTTTTACAAAAGGGCTATGTGTGAAGGTGAGAGAGATAGATCACAGTTCGGATGGCCAGAGTGAGAAAGAGAGAGATGAGATGGACGCATTGAAAAGCCACGGGGACGACACAGGGTGAGATTCGTGGGAAGAGGGGTGAGGGTTAAGGCATAGTAAGATGAGTGAAGGTGAGCGAGTGGGATTGGAGGGTACATCAAAGTGGTGCGTCTCGGGCAGACGATATGTAGCAATGCGCGCGGTGACCAGATTCTAACGAGTAGTGCAACAACATTCGTCACACTGGCTTCCACATCAGGTTGAAGACTTGGTCCTTGTAGAGTAAGTAGTTTTTGAGGACTTGCGGGATGTGCAGATTGGTCTCGATCAGGTGTAACCGATGACGACCCATTTGTCGACGAATCACTTGACGAGCTATGTCCTTCAATGGCAGTGGCTCAGCTATTAATATTAAAAAACAACATTAGTAGTGCAAACATTCATATGGACCCTTTTAGTAAATCGATTCAACCTAAGATTAGTAATAATTGAAATTTGGAAAATAAAAGCAAGTTAGCGAAAGAGAGCAAATCAATCAACGACAAATTGATTCGGTTTGACCGTCGTTGATTGCACTATGGGGACTAATCAACATGCGCAGGGTCGAGCTGACAGTCTAATTCGTTTGATTCAAAGCGATTAGTCAATCGCAAAGGAACCTAGAGAGAGAGAGAGAGAGAGAGAGAGAGACGGAGCAGGAGTCAACAGTAACGGTCAGAGACGACAGCCGTTACTATTACACAACGGCCTCACTTATGAATAGAACACATACACTGAGCTAAACCTATCACTGAGTGATAATCGTCAACCCGATCAAGTCGGTGAAAGCATCACTAGCCGGATGGAGGTCAAAGGGCAAGAGGAAGTGCAAGACAAGAAGACATAAAGAGGAGGAAATCGTGGCTCGCACCATTGAAACGATAGTTACACCGGACCGTTGAGAACGTGTCCGCGGTGTCGGTAGCTAAGAGTGGGGACGAGAAGGTCACGGGGTCAGCGAAACCTCACACCACTAGCGCAACAGTAAATAGCCCAACACTTGGGCTATTAGCCATAGCGATGAGGGTCTGTATTGGGCTAGTGGCCCATGAGACCTTCAGCAGAATTTTTCTAATTATTAGGTTAAAAGCTCTCAAACCAAAAATCCATATCTAAATCTTTGCAACTTCTTAACCAATACAAAAGTTACTAAGAGCTATCAAAGGACTATTAGTCTGGTCCAAACTTTCTGTACTAATGTTGGGCTACCCAGTGAGTGCTTGGCCCTCTATTTCCTCTCTCTCTCTCTCTAGTCATTCATAAATCAGAGAATGAATGCCAGAGTAACGCTAGTGACTGGAGACATGCGACAGATGGTCTGCCCGGCCCATTGTCTGGCTTGCGTGGCTCGCTGCGTTAGAACAACGTCTTGGACGAAGTGAGTGCGTACGCGCGTTTACGAAGCACACTTGGCTCGCATCACTCTCATTGACAGAGCCCGACAGGCACAGGAAGTGAACAACGAAAAAGATTTCTCATGAGACGGGAGACTCGATCACGCAGCGCGGTGGTTGCCCGAATCCCGCGGGTAGATAGTTGCGTTTTGTGATCGAGTCGCCCAACACTTGGTCGCGGCAGCAATCGGAGACTCGGCAAGTGCGGAAATAATAAACTCGTCCGGGCGGTTCGGTTACTGGGCGCCAGACAGGTCTGAGCGCCACTCGATTGTGTTCGGTTTATTTTCAGAGAGCAATGATCAACTAGTAAAGAGAGAAAGTGAGACACCGAAATAGCAACCGAGAGAGAGTGGATCATCAGGGAGAGAGAGAGCAACAGGCTTGGTCAGTCGGCCAGTGGCCAGCCAGCCGTCTGATCACTATCGCTGACCTAAATGTGGCTGGCGTGCGGGGGAGAGCGAGCGTCGATTCAACTACCTCAACCATTCTTTTCCTCTTTGCACAACAAAGCCTAGTGTGTCAGTGTGGCAAGAGTACAGCAATTACACGATTCGGAGACACTTACGATTCAAGCCGTTGATGTAGCGCATGGTGATCTCACAGTGGCCCCAGACTGAGCTCACAATCGGAAAGAGCGTCTTGCCTTTGAGTCCAGTAAATGCGACTCCCAGGTACTGGCCGTTGGCCATGTAAGCCATTGTGCCTTCATCCATATCCAACACTATGAGGAAAGACTCGGGAGCAATAAAGTGAGGGTCCAGCGCAAACTGATGCTCATAGAGGCGTCCGTAGGTGGGAGGATCGCGAGTGTTCACCGTTGTCCTGCCATAGTTCTGCGACTTGAGGTCATGATAGAGCATGTTTCGGCCCAAATCCCATCCCCAACTTTCGGAAGTTGCTCCCACCAACGGGTGATAGCCATTGGAGTGAAGTGCAGCTTCGGAAGTGGCAACGCCCACCACGGCGTGGGTGCCCCGTTGTCTCTGAGGCCATGTGATCTCCCACACGTGCATGCCTCTGCTGTAGCCCACCAATCCACGTACGCAGTCAGTGCTCTGCGCCACTGGGTGTCGATGTACCACCCGCGGATCAGAGTCCACCACAAAAATGTTCAGCGAGCGGTCATTCTCATTCCATCCATGCTGCTTCTGCACTTCAACCGACGTCGGCGGCAGGTCCAGTAAAAGGTCAAGTCGTGCTGGTCTCTCGGGTTCCTCGAGCTTGCAAGAAACCACACCGTAGGGGTATGATGGCGTGTCGTGAACAGGTGAGGATGAAGCAGACAGATGGAGTGGAGTGGAGAAGGCAGACGAGCATGTGCCCGCCTCGCGCATCACAGCTGAGTGGCCCTTGGGCTGACCAACAGCGAAAGGAGTGCTTACTTTCTGACCCATGCTCACTGGAAGTTGCAGTACAGAGCGCACTGATGAAGTTCGAGCTGAAGAGGTTGCTGGTCCCACAAGGTTATCAAGTTTGAATCGATGATGCTGCGCGACGGTATGCACGAAACTGGCGCTAAACGAGCAAAAACACAAACTATTCAGCTGACTGGAACGTAAAGCTGACGTCGAGTTGTTGGTCCGTCGACGAGATTTGAGTTTAAGTTGGTTGCCGTGGCTTGTTCGGTGCACCGTCACTAGTGAATTTGATGACAATAACCGAGAGCGGGTAGTGTGCTGAGATGGTAACCGAGCCTGATGCCCAGAGGTTGAAGGATAGAGAAAAAGATCGGGACCAACCAGAGTAGGGAATGAGTGTTGGTGTAGAAGATCCGTCGAGGGCAACAGTGGATATGGCACCTGTTGCACAGAAGCCGCAGTCACAGCTGGTAGACCAGTTTCGTCTACCGGGGCCAGGTAGACGGTGCCGTCTGGTGCAATCAAAATGGGCACAGGAGCGGGTGGTGAGGCAGATGTGCCAGCGGATGATGATGATGGCGATGAGCTGCTGCTGCTGTTGAAGCTCGAATAGGGTGGCGATGGCGACTGTGAAGACCTGTAGAAAGGTGAGATAGAGTTGGTTAGTTTTAAGTAATAAGACAACTCATTTCAATAGTGCTACCAGTCAGAGAACGGAGAGTACATCTTGGGATCAACAAACTAATGAGCTAAGTGATTGGTTTGGTGGGTTCTAAGCATTCTAAGTTCTGGCAGTGATACTCGAAGTGCAAGGCCCTGATGGCCGCTAACTCAGCGAGTGTGCATGCGGCCTGCCTGACGAACGGTGGCGAAATGAGGAAGAAACGCGCCGGGAGCAAGCTCCAACGCGCAACTGGTCGAAAGTGCTTGCCGAGCGAGAGCGAGAGCGGGCGGAGTGTGCGCACTTCGAGTCTCGTTCAATCCCGTATAACTGGCACGATACGCACACGAGACTGCACGATACTCCTACCCAACCGGGACTTCACACGGGCAACAACTGGGGAATGGTGGCACAACATGGTCGGCAATACCCGGTGCCGTGTACTGATCCGTCAGATCGAGAGTTGAGGAATGGTATCCGGTGCAATTCGCATAAAACTAGCACGGGATTAGACGGGATCCCGTGCAATTTGCACGAGACTAGCACGGGATCCCGTGCAATCCCGTGGTGTAGTGGTGCGCCTCACATGCAAAGCCCCCCCGCACACTCTTCGCCCTGCCTCTACCTTGCGCGGCCTGGTCGCCAGCTGCTTCGCTCGCAGCACTGGCTTGCCCTCGGGCTACCGACAGATGTTGCCAGGGAAGGGAAGGGCCCGACAGGCGCCGTCCGGTCACCCATGGGTCAGGGGTCAACTGGTCAACTACCGCCGGGATATACACTAAGCTGCCCCAAGCCCAATGCGATTTCCTGACCGGATCTGGGCGACACCAACTGGGGCCGGAAATTAGATGTTTCTTGTCCATGCTCAACTTGGGCAATGCATGCGTGAAAGGGGCGAAAGGAAAATGCGCAAACAGTGCTTACAAGCAAGGGTTATTGACACCACTCATGCCAGTGAGAGTGGTCAGACAGGACAGTCGGTCGGTCGATGGCCAACTGCCCACTGCAAGAGAGATGCACGGAAACGAGGTTAATATGACACCGTGCTCACCGCAAGCCAAACTACCGCGCAGTACACACTAAAATAGCCATTTGCAGAGGTACATGCAGCGAGAATCTACGCCACGTGGCCTGTCTTCCAAAGAGACATCATTTGTCTTTACAATGGTTTTGTGAATAAATAAAACACAAACATAAATCAGAATAAGTCATATCTAGAAAATATTGAAAGCTCGGTGAAAATCTGAGTGCTAATACTAAAGTTTTTGATTAAGGCTCGAGCAATAATGCAATTTCGATATGGGATAAACAACACTTTTGTGAGAAGATAATGCCAATCTGTGACAAGTCGCGTACGGGCGTCGTGTTCGAAGCAAAGCAAGCTTGGCGCCAGAGGGTTTGTACACCAGGTGATTGGCTTCATTAATCATCATCTGGTTGAGAGAGTGAGCAAGCAGCGAGGTGACACGATAAATTATCACCCACAAGCGCGCCACTGTCCTCACCAATTAGACTGGGTGGTGTCACCCAGCTAGTTCACTACGTCGAACCGGCCCCAATGGAATTCCAATTCGGGCTTTTCCAATTCTGAAATGTGAGGTGTGCCTCGTGCAAGGGTCCTGTCTCGGCGGACGCGCGACAGTTGGTTTGGCTCGACACAATAGGTCAGTTCAGTTGCACTTCAAATATGAACAGCTCACTGGCCGAGTTGAGAGAACACCAGATGTTGGGTGATTGCACTGCTGACAGACGGCCCCGCAGAGGCCAGGTAGACCGTGCGCGGTGAGCGCGCCTGGCGCATGGCAGACGTCAGGCTGAGCAACAAAAGGACTGAGCGGGACGAGGTCAACACGTGCCAGCACGTTGCCGCACTCACACTCCTAATGGACCACAGTCCGAGTCTAGTCACGCGCTTGCGCTGAAGAATGCCGCGCGGGCCGGGACACTAAGGCATGACACCATATGCTCCAAACTCGTACGAAACCGACCATATGCTAGACTGGCGCGACCAGGGCTCATCGAAGCAACAGTGGGTAACCCAACACTTGGGTACTATGACGTCAGAATGTGCTCTAAAAAACCACATTCACAGATGAAATTTTAAAAAGGGTTGTAGCTTAGCTAAGTAAGTCTTCGAAAGTATAGACTTACTTAAAACATGACGGACCAGCATTTGAAACTCTTTCACTGAAACACTGAAACTCTTTCATACACTGAATTGAGTTTTTTGGCAACTTTCAAAACTAGCAGCAAATCAATGTGTAAGAAGGTTCCCGAACAAAAATGCTGGTTCAGTTGTCGTAAGACTACTAAAGTAATGTTGTATGGTACTTGAGCAAAAGTGTTGGGTCGTCCAATCGAGGGTCGCGAACGAGCACGCGGCAGCTGCTTGTTGACTCTGGTGCAGCCAGTGCGCCTGCCACAGCATCTGCCGTTATGCTCGGCAGTCGTGTGCCAGGCATGCCGACTGGCTGAGGGCCTCGCTGCCATCCTGGCCACCGAGAGAATTTATGGCCTCAAGCAGTGCGAGAGGCCCTCGCTCATCACCTGCTCTGCATTTTAGGTCCTTGGCAAAGTAACAACTGGCGAGCAAAGCTAAAGTGTCATACCTGTGGACCAGGGGTTGAGATGAGAAGCAAGTGATGATCAGTGAGGCTCCGCAAAGAGGTGTCCAACTCTTGAAACTTACAGTTGGTGTGGCGAGTGATGAACAACACTAAATAGATCAACACTATACCACTGGTCAGTTGTGGCTGTACAGATGCGGCAGTGAGACCGAAGTGAGTCACGCGCCGGCCGTCGCAGCCACTTTCATGCCTTTCGGCGAACCCACTTCATTGCAGTGATCGGGCGCCACCACTGGCGCCAGTGAGAGCCGCACTGAGGCAGTAGCACAGACACTAGACCACTCCGCCAGCAACCACTGCACTGTCCATACCTAACATCACGCCACAGCCACAGCACTAGTTTCATTTCATCTTTGGTTTGACCATAAATCACCTCAGATCGAGATCAGTGTCAACCCAAATGTGCACTTTAATTAACATGTCAATTTTGTCATCAATATGACTGACTTAAAGTTATCGGTTATCGAAACTGACCCCAATGGCTGGTGATTGGACAGTGGCGAGGTGTGTTTCGACAAAAAACAATATTTTTTGTCAATATCAACCGCAGATTTAATGCTATCAACTGAAATATACAGTAGAAGGCTGTCTTACAAGACGTTAGGGGTAGTTGTTTTATTCACAACACAGAGTATTGTTGCTAACCACAACCATATGCAATTAAACTGCGTGATTGAAAATGCCGATGTAAAAGATTTGGCAAAATAATGCAATGTCACATAGACAGTCATAGGCATACAATGTTACAAAGCTACTTTAGACTTTTCTTAAAATCCAAGTTGGGGTCTACTAAGGCATATCACAATAAAGGGAATTTCTATGAATCATGTGACTTAAAAGTGACCCCCTTCCTTTAATGATTTTCAGTCACTACAAAACACTGTTCAATGAAGGTACATCAGAAAATTTTAATCCACCACGCACTCGGCGAGTTAGATGATTCATGGACTATCTCCAAGAAATATTGCCTTACAGGTGGTTTGAGTTTTTCACTTTATAAAGTATCACTCGGTTCATGAAGTGCCTTGGTGGCACTTTTATCAACGATCAGGGCGAAGGCATACGGCCGAATTGAGCACCAATCCTGCTGCACATGTGGCTTTACCGAACAGACAGCAAAACAATACAATACAATGCAATCCCCCAGTTTGTTTCGTTTTTACCTTTGAGGATCAACTTTGCAGTGGCCAACTAGGGTCATTGTCATCAAAACATAGGTCATTGGTCACAGAAATATATTGTTTGAAAATTCTGTAATGCCAATGCCAAGCAGTAATACTAAAGAAACCATTGTTCTATGGTAGATAAATATATTTTTTTAAAAACAAAGTACTAATCAACTTTATGTAGTTGTGAGTGGCAAAATTGAACCAATTTGAGCCAAAACATGTAGACTAAGCCATAACTGACAGTTCTGGTGTCGAGCCTCTAGTGCTCGCCATCGTGGCCAGTCTCTAGCGGGCACTTCGCTGACAGCTTTGAGTAGGTAATAGAGAGAGAGAGAGAGAGAGAGAGAGAGAGAGAGAGAGAGAGAGAGAGAGAAACGCCAGAATAGTAACAAAACAATTTTATCTAAGGTGGCTAACCAGAAGTTCTCCCAAACAATTGCTACCGCAACATCGTTGAATGGGCTAAAAGAGAAGGTTATTACTCGACTGTCCTCAATACTCGATAGATCATTTAGATTTAAATTCGTCTCTCGAGACTGACAAGCGCAGACACGAGCCGGAAAATATTTTATGCCTCTCAAACCCTAAATGTACATCCTAAATGTTTTCTAAACAGGAATTACAAGAGAAAAGCCGATTTTAAAATGAACACCGTGCAGTAGCAAGATTGGTGATGTGTTGTAGTTCCTAGCTCACTTGGAATGCCAAACATTGGCCATACAGATTGATCACATTTTGCATGCTAGTTGCCCAAACCTGCCATTAGTATTACTGACAGAGTAAGCAAACTAACCAAGAGAAAGTGTTAACTGGAAAGATTTGCGATGCCACATATTAATACAAGAAGCAAGGTGTTGTGCATGTTACATCTAGCAACATTTTGTACAATTTTATTCAACTTGAATCGTGTTCTACGCACATATTTAAATCACAGAAAGAGGACTAGATGAGAGACAAGCAGTGGTGGCTCGATTCAATTTTCCGGGCTCGAGCGGGCAGACGAGACCAACTTGATTATTTAAATATTCATCAAGTGTATCTCAAAGAGAGTGGCAGACTAGCTTAACACCATTGGTGAATAGAGTAAAGTAACTGATTAGCCAAGCAAATACCGGGTGTCTCTGCACGAAGAGCATATCACAAGCCGGCAGTGTGTCGTGTTACCAGTTGACCCATACAAACCGAGTCCCACACACTGTCACGAGGTGGCATTGCAACGCTAAGGACAGATTGAGTAAACAAGCTAGTCGAAAGAAAATCTTTGTGAGGAAAGGTGCCAGCGGTCACTAGCTTGTTCGCCCGGTAAAAGTTCCCACTAAAGACAATTAATTGCAATGAATAACGAATTGCTGTGATTCGTTAGTGAGGTAAAAAAGACAAATAGTGTGGTGAGCATACAGCAGCTGTCGTGTCCGACCAGTGACCAACCACTCAACGCTGAGGCGAATCGCTAATCAGACAAGGAAAGAGAAAACTCGACAGATGAGGAAATAAACAAATCTAATGAAAGATGAGACTGCAAGAGTGATGAAAGCTGACAGAAGTGCCCTAACAAGCTCCACTTGTAATGGATCCCAAGCAGGGTCGTAACACTGGCCCAATCTATCACCAGTGTAAAAACGTAAGATAAGATGGTTTGACTACTAGCAAGAACAAAACCAAGCTGCACTAAGAATCAATATGCCGACTGGAATGGTGAGAGGTACAAGTTCTCTCGGGTCTAAACTATCGACAACTGCATTGAATTGCACTGGTTAGCAATATTTATCGTTGTTTGCCTTACTTGGGCACCACTCCTCAAAGATCCAAATCAAGCGCGCTAAGAACACAAGAAAACCTGGCATGCTGGAAGTGAGAGAGTGCACTTATAAGACTCATTTACATTTAATTACGCTCGACGCGATCGAGTCCATTAATTCGAGTCACACACACGCGCGAACGGCCAGTGAAGCGATGAGCAGAGGGACCTAGAACATCTTGAGCTCCATGCAAATCGAGTACTGCATAACGTGTTGCTGCAGCATAAAAGCTTCAATTGTTCTGCCAAGTTCTGCCATGCGAGACTTGATTGCCCCAATAGATTTTGGACACAAATCAGACCATTAATTAAGACGCGATGAGAGCGAAAAAGCGCATTGTCAAAGTGTAAGTTCTAAAAGTAGCTTAATGAGTGATCTAAGTTTCAATACTATACTAGATCATATTTCAAACACTACTCGACTATGGAAAACAGTCGAAAAGTTAACATAAGTCTCGTGCACAAAGCAACGTTTTTCTGAGAAAGGCGGGTCATTTAGATCAAGTGTGCCGAGCGAATTAACGGGTTAGCGGCAGTAGCACGAGTGATGGATATTCAAGCCGACTGGCAAGGATCGGAGTGGTGAGCAACTCATGTTTCGAATTAATTAAATGGTAGTGAAGTAGTTGGTTTCAAATGTGACACAGTGTCCAGTTGAAGCTAAATCTCGCCTTGTGAGTGCACAAACAAGCCTCTGGCTGGTAACCACTAAAATAGCATAAAATCAAATTCTAGATAGAGTCGCGTTGCATGGCTGATCTTGCGCAAGTGTCGCTTGGGTCAAAATTAAGTTAACTTGGAGAATTGGGAGATGTGAGACACCGATACCACTTGGGGTAAGAATATATGCAAATGAGATTAACACCAATGATGATGCTGATGCCAACTGTTTGACTGGCGCGAGACGTGCATTTCAATCGATCTGCCACAACTGCCCTCAACTGCTCGAGGGCGACGATCAATCTGGCATGTGCATGTTGCCCGCCACACCATAGGAAATGAGAGATCGCAGTCACCGCAAACCAACAGACAAATCAAGTCTCGGCCAGACTAAGATTAATGCCAGCTGCACACAAGCTGAGGGTGACTTGCACCACCGGATGCGCAACTAAACAATTGATAAATTTAAGAATTCAAAATTTATAATTCTTACAACCAACCCACGCTACCGGCCATTGCCTTGGGTAGTGCTCGTTTTTCACGTACAATCATGACATGATCCTTATAATCTTTATTGGTAAACAATGAGCATAACGAACCAGGCAACGGCTAAATTTGAAGATTAAGTCAACGGTGCGGACTCATTCTTTTATTGATGGTAATGCCACACTGGACACACGTGACTGTGAGCTTTTGTCTAATGCCACGTCTCTCGAGTTAACACCACAGGGAGAGATGAGCGAGTTTGTGGTTGATAGTGCATGGTTAGTTCCAAGCGGAGCCAATTGTGCGCGGTCCGAGAAAAAGCTACGTAATGGGCCTAAGCAAAGACTCACAAGCGCCTGCAATCACCGGGTGCGTTCGGCGTGTGCCTGAATCGATAAAATGCAAATTTGAAATTAGACCAAATGAAACGGGTGAGAAGGAGGGTGAGCGAGTTGGGCAAACAAACAAAATGGTGCCTAATGTCAACACACACAGTACATTTGGCTGCCAGTAGAATTTTCAAACATCTAGATAGAGAAAGTGGGAGAAGTAGAGAAGTTTAGAATTCCAACTGGAGATCGATGTGCGAGTCGAATATGAACTGCGGTGGGCACATTGATTGTCATTGGCTGCCGTGTGTGGCGTAATTGAATCGATCAGAGTGGCGCGTGGATGAGCTGGGCAACGAAGCACTAATGTGGCTATCATCAACGTGCCACTGCAATGGCCATTGTTAGGCACGTCACTTCACTTTATTCGCAATGGCACCCACACTACACCGTGCACATTCTCTTCTCATCTTGGTCCTCTATGTTGATAGACCACTTGATGGGCTGTAATTTTAAACTTTTCGCACTTTGGTACAAGTTTCAATGGCTAAATCGTTGTAATGTTTTGAATAAAATAACATTGAACTCCCTTGGTGGGAATGGCAACAGAACTAGATTAGCAACAAACGAACTTAATCTGATGACACAAGAAAAATAGAGAGAGTAAGAGAATCTACTATTGTCGATGTGCAATGAGCCAGAGAACAAAGTAGATGAAAAAGAGAATGTGAAAACAATCAACATGATTTAGAAGAATTTTCCCTCATACAGTAGTTACGAGTAGTTGACTCTTTTCTTTAAAAAAATAAAGTTCTTTTTAATTTTTTAAAAATATTACTAAACGTTAAGTTTTGAAAATTATTTAAAGTTAGAAATAAAATTATAAAGAGAAGGAGAGAATGAAATTTCAAATATCTCCTTGGAGTTGGCAGTGAAGGATGCCACTACGTTTGACTTGTCTCTCTCTCTCTCTCTCTCTCTCTTTCTCTCTGTTAGCAACCAAAGACAGAGTAGCAAATATTTGATTTGTCAACGCGAATGAATTATTAAATCCGATGAGCCATGAAAAGGGGGAAGAGAGAGAGAGAGAGAGAGATGGGCAAATGCAGTGGCAGAGAGACATCGATTGGAACCAATTAGACTGTGCCTAAGCCCCATTGATCCGGATGCGACCTGGACTAGCGTTAGTTTGAGAAGCTCCCTCGGGAGAAACAACTCGGTGGTGCCACTTAGATGCCACTGAGGCGTTCGTCTCGAGTGATTTGCATCCAAGATGCCACTGGACTAATTGGCCTTGGACAAACACACCATGCCACACACACACACACACACACACACACACACGCACAATTGTCAACAAAACCGTCTCGCCAATCGCATTAACACGATTCGGCTAACACACAAGTCAAGCATGGCTACTCACCCCTAACCCTGACAATTTTTGTTTTCTCTAAATAAAGAATACCTCAAGAATAAACATATGTTACTATGAGTCATAATTTTCAACAATTAGAAAACGAAATGTATTATCATTATTGTTATTATAACTAGCATTTATTTAAGTACATGGGTGCTTCAAGTTTTATCTTTGTTTCACTTTTCAGTGCAGCTTTTATAATACAAAAAATTTAATACGTTTCCTTTCGCTTTGCGTTAGCATACAATTCAAAGAGTAACACTTGAAGCAACACTGTAACACAATTGTAATTCCTGAATCAAAAAGTTTCTGACATATTAAATAGCGCGAAATTTCTTTTTTTTGTAAGAATGCAAATACACCTAATGATGGAGGTGAAAAATATTTTGTCATGCCAACCGGAATCTAATGATAATGATAAGAACCGACCAGTGGAGTGCTAAGAATCGAGTGATCATTTGTTAGGTTCCACACTCATTACCATAATGATCCGTTGACAGTTGCGTCTCAATTATCACAATTAACCTCGCCCTGCCTATCTCATTGTCGAGGCAGACTAGAGCTCGCTCGTTGACGCTCATTCCGCGTGTTGACACAATTAAGACGGTCAATTGGCGTGCCATTAGCGTAAATCGCGCCATTGGATCCTAAGGATCTTTCTTTTTCTTGTTGGCTAAATTTAAAAAGACAAATTTTTAAAAATTCGCGCTTTGTCGCACGGTTACGAGTGGTGAATTATTGATAAAGCTTGATGCGAAGTATGATCACGCGGTGGGCTTAGCTATGAATAATTGATATACACACCACTAAGAGCTCGCTAACTAGATCAATTGAAGCGAAGAGCAAGCCGTGATCCGAAGCAAGACATATATTCCTTCGCTTAATAATTCATCGTCCTCTATTAGCCAATTGGCACTTAATACTCAAACACCTTGAATGCGTCTCGCTGGTGCCATTTGTGAAGTTGGGCACTAAGAACTTAATTACTCAAAAGCAATAAGCATTCAGAATGTGGGTGTAGCACACTGAATGCGTCAACCAATATTGGCTTGTGCAGTTTAAGCCACTCACTATCTATTTCTTTTTTCTTTTCCTAAACCTTGCCATTTGTCGCTATGGCGTTAGCAGAGATCAATTTAGAAAAGGGAGAGATAATATACCCACGTGAAAATAAAACAAAGTGGAAACGTACAGACCAAACCATGAGTTACAAAACGAGAGAGGCCTAATTAAAGCCAGAGCTCACTATAAGCTTTATCGAGAAAATAGTTTAAAAATTTTAAATTGTAGACAATCATAACTGGGCTATCATAATTTGAGTTTTGTTTCAATAAAAATTATCAAGTTAATTTTAATTGTCATAAGTGTGGTAAAACAATTTGGTAAAGTTCCAATAACTTCATGGTGTCATAACCCAACTAGCAAATTTTATCTGCTTTAAGTTCACCCAAAACCCTTACCAATTTTATAATGCTATTACAACATTAGATAAAATAACAAATGTAAAATTTTGGCTCTTCCTTTTTTTGAAACTAAACGATACAAGTTGACATGACTCATTTAGGTTGTTTAGAGAGAAACAAGTTTCACTGGTTGCTTGCTTGGTTGTGACTCTCTGTCCGGATGGGTAATATCCACTGGTTCTACTTTGCTCCAGAAGTCATAAAATCTCCTTTGGTTGGCACACGCGTTCTCTGAGTAAACATGGCAGACGGCACGGTGTGGTCCGTATTTGTGTCTGTCTATGTGTGTGTGTGTATTTTGGCACACTCACTCGATGTGTGTCTATCACCACATTGGTAGGCGTCGATAATGCCAATTTTATTAAACTTTGTCACACAGCGTCAAGCAATAAGAGTGGTGGATCGACACCTCGAACTATGTCAATAGCCAATGGTGGTGGCGTGCTTGGGCACTATGGCTTAATTGCCCATTCGTACTGGTCATCTTATGTTCAAACTCACTCCACTCCGATCGATTTGCATCCAATATGTACTTTCCCGTAGACAAATTTGTAGCAAAATAACTTGAACAGTTCCGTGACAGCAACAAGACTGGTTCGATTTTGGCTTGAAAGTGAAATGACTTTTCTAGCTTTCCATTTTCTAATAAATTTATATATATTTTTGGCAAAAAAATGAATTTAAAAATGTTTTCCGTATGCTACTGTAGCCGAGAATCATTTGCAGGGGTGTTTGGGGAGATATCAATCACACAGAAGAGGCCTTGCTGTGCTTTAAATAAAAATAGAGAAGGAAAGTAAATGAGTTGTAGCGTCTAAACCAACACACAAACCACAAAATGCCCTAAAGATAGATTGCGGTCAGTGTGAACGAGGAACGAGCCAGAATCACTCCCCTTCTCTCCCTCCCCTTCCATAGATGATGATAAAGTAGACAACACTTTACAGTGATTCTGCGCCTCTCATGATGTGTGCCTCTCACACAATGGCTATCAATTTGCCTCGGCAAGACATTGGCCATTACGAGGCAGTGCGAGTCATCGATGGAAAGCCTCGGTGAACATCGATTACACACGTTCACTCTCCACTCGACCGTACATATCTACGATGGCATCACTCTGCAATGTGAGACTAACGTTCAACTGATACATGAAAACGATCACATTGTTTTCGATACAAATTTATTAAAATATATATACTTTTTTAATGCTATTAAAATGCAAAACCTGTGACGAGTCAATTTGTAGATTAGAAAAGGAGGAAAAGAGAAAGAAAATGAGTGGTGATGTGGTACTTGCAGAATCACATGTGCGGCAATGAATGATGAGAGAAAGCGAAAGGATTCGATGTCATGCTTCTCTATCTCTCTCTCTCCCCTCAAGACGATGATGATGTATGATAGTTCGGTGGCTGGCTGGCGCAGCGGGTGTTTCGAAGCCCCTTCGATGATTAATATGCAAATTCAGAGGGAGTCTATGTGACACAGTGGCAAGACAGAGTTGCACTCGAGGCTTTATCTCCCAAGCGCTCTTGACTCGGCCACTGTGTGCCAGTGCCATATATCATATTACTGACAACACTGCAAACCACTCGGCACCGCGATGGATCTAGTTGGAGTGAGAGAGAAGATGCGACAACCAGCCGTACCACAGTAAAGAACCAAAATTAACCAAATTAATCTCTGCATTAATTAGAATGGCAAAAACCAGAGAGAGAGAGAGAGAGAGAGAGAAAGAGAGAGAAACAAAGTCTTCTCTATTCACTGGTTGTACGTGCATCACACCAGTGGCAAACAGTGTGCGTGAGGATGATGATTCAATTATATTGATTGGATTTTCTGTTTGACATTTTTGTGCACTTCACAGTTGGTGCTAGTTTATAACTCCATTAAGAGACCGAGTGTTTGCTGCTGCCAAAGCAAAGAATTTAAATTTAAAGTCACGTTCACTGCTTTTCTTTGTGTCATCGAAAGAGATTTCGCGCTTAGACGCAGTAAGCTAGGCACGATGAAATAAAATTTAAAATTAAAATGTGTGACCATCATAAGCTCTTGGTGCTATGGCATATTATATACGAATAGAGGGGTTTTAAACGTTGCAGACTAGAGGTTAGCAATGGCCAGTTTGGTGAGCTAATTATATATGATATATAGAAAAAACGGAACTTAATTCGGAGGCGATTGAAACTGAATCTTTAAAAACGATTGGCTTAATTCATACAATTCAAACTCCAACAGTGATCGTGCAATGAGCAAATCTATGGTGATGCAATAAGTAACATTAAAGGTGTTAATTCCAACCCAGTGACTCTTTCTTTCTCTAGTCCCCCATTTCATTTGTAACTTTTTTCAGTTGACTGGACATTTCTTAATTGGATTCCAAGAAGCAAAAAGAGAACTGATGGTAGATCTAAATTTAAAATTAAATAAGCACTGGGTGGGTGGGAGGCCAAACGTGGCCATTAGCGAGCGACCACTGGTCTTCCTGTGCCGGTCTGCCACTCGTTTCACGCCACACTGCCTTCAATAGACCATCATAAATTTGAATCACGTAGACCTCGCGCCCGGTCGCTTGGTGGGCTCGATTGAAACGTCACCAACAACCAGTCCACTGTGCACTGCAACCTCCAACCTGCTTGTCACTTTTAAAAACTTAAATTTCCCCGTTTTGGTGAGCATGATGACTTGAAACTTATAGAATCTGAATAATTAACGAGCTAACAATTGGATTGATTGTCTTTTTGTGCTGTCAACTTGTAACGCTTCGAGCAGCAAAGCAATGTGTGTGGTTTGTTCCGCTCAGTTATGTGCCGGAATCGCTAGTGGGCATTGGGCACAAATCTGACTGATTGCTCGAATGGTCTCGACGGGCCTCGAATTGAGCCGAGTGTGCAAACAAACCAAGTGGCCCTCAGCTAACTTTGCACTTGGAAGCACTAAGACTGAACCAACTTGTGTGAACGCGGTAAATTTAGCCACTTGCCCTAGCTATCGCCTTAATCGCAAGAGAAATTAGAATAAAAACAATCACCAGGATGAATTATGAATGCGAAGCACGCGCGAGCTCACTGAACGATAGTGCCATGAGACCAAACGATTCGCTAGGTTTTCAGTGATTCTCAACACCGCACTGCTACCACATTTGTTTACAAGTTATATTACTTTCAAAACCAATTTTTAAAATAAACATCAGTGTGTAACAATTAAGAAAACGAGGTCACACCGAGTGATTAGTTGAGAGCCACTGATCCAATTGTCCGCAAAAAGTGGGGAGCCATATTGGCTTCTAATAGTCGATAATGTGCGAACATTTGTCACTCCTTCAGTGACACCACCACTAACGCCACAGTGTAAGCTCAAGTTGCCTAATTAGAGTCATTAGTTTTGATTAGAAAAAGTCCTTCCGATTGTCTTGCTTGCTTCAAGAATGCATGCAAGTGCCAGCCGGCGGCAGCAGCGGTAGCATCTCGAGTGTTTTTTCAACCGACATGCCTCTGATTTGTTAGAAAGAGAGAGAGACTGAGTGATCCATTTGGAAGCTTGCGCCCGGCGCTACCATCGACAGCTGCATTGCCAAGTGGCTGCAAAGTAGCGAAATATGCAAATTGGATTAGGTCTCGGTGGCATAAAAAAGACGATGGAGCAACAGAGCGCGCCGCGATCGGAGCATGAATCTATCTATCGGGCGGTCGGCGCCATCATTAGATTGCACCCAGTGTGCTCGCCAAGGGCTTGTATTGCACCCCTCCATTACCACGTCCACAGCTTGTCTATGTCTATGCATGTTTCTATGATGTTATCAAAATGAGATTTTAAAACACGCTGTATCTGCTATGTGTCGGACTAATGGTGATCACTGTGGTAGTGGTGGAGCCACAAATGGCGCGCAGGAAAGCCAACAGGCAGGCTGGGTGCCAATCTTCTACTATCACTGCAAGCCAAACAATTAGCAATGCCCCGAATGCAATCACAGCACGCCCATATTCTAAACATACATCTACACTATCATCATAATTAGATTGTAAATGCTACTTTTTAATGGAATATTTTTTCTGTAGATGAATAGTAGAAAAATAAGCCCGAAACCGGCTGAGCATCGTTAGCGACAGCCAATAGTGGTGTATCATTGACTTGGCTTGTTTTGATTGTAATCTCCTACTCTGAAAGCTAACACTAACTGGTAAGACAATCGAAACGCAATTAGATGCCACACATGGATTGATCACAGTTGGCTGACTGCGCTCGCTACTTTCACTGCACTACATCGAGTCTAATGCCTGGCGACACACGGCCACCGTTCTAATCACTATTCGGAAAGCTAATACCCGAGACAAGCCGAGGACCAACGATGCCTCTGAAACCAATTGAAAACTCTATCTCACACTGAACACTAGACACCAGAGCCACTAGAGAGAAAACTCATCATTATCAGAATAAAATTGAATCGCTTAATTAAAAGATGTCACAAAATAAGAGACATAGAGAAAAAGAGTAATTTAAATAATTGCATTCAATAGTCGACTGGCATATATCATTGCAAACATGACACACTAGATCAATATATCACTCTATTTCATTGTCTTTAGAATTTAAGACATTTTTTGTTAATTGCCTCTATTTTTGATTAAGATGGCGTTGAAAAGTACCAGTTGGTATTTGCGATGTGTAAATGTGTATTGGTATTGGTGTGACTGGCAGTATTGTTAATTCAAGTTGCAATCGACTTGATTGGCCCATTTATGGCTTGGGGTTGCGAGCAAGACAAAAGCGCAAAGTGAAGCCTCATTGCTCTGGTTGTTAATCTCGTTATCTCTGGGAACAGCACCATCGGTGGTGTCGGTCTCGGATTTCGGGGCCAAATTAACGAGTTTAGGCAATTGTTGTGCCACTGTTTGCCAATGGGAGCCGAGTGTAAACTCAAATGCAACGAGAATCGATGCCATCGATTGGCCAAATCAATGAGAAACACTAATGAAAGGCGCGATGCAAAGCCTGCATAGAGGCATTTACAATCGACTCCACTGATAAGATGCGAGAATAATCGAGCCTGTTAAAGGCCTAAAGGTCTTCGATCTCGACCCACTGTGGGGATAGATCTATTAACTAAGCCTTTGTGCGTTGGTTGCAGTGTGTGCGTGTGTGTTTGTCCTGAGCTACTGGCAGCTCGAGTGGTGATGGTGAAAAATGATCTCACCAGAGGCGCCAACAGCTTCGTAAGTAGCGTCGAGCCAGCTGTGCGATGCAAGAGTTGCACCCGTTTGTGAGCAAACCCGTCCGCCAATGACAAATGCCCACTGTGCCACTGCTTTCCCTTCTAGGTATTAAGTTTACCCGATTGCTTGCGCGATCACTTACAAACTTAAAAATCAATGCCTTGTAGGTATATAACTTGTTCTCTGTTGGGTGGAAGTTGAAGTGCCAACGCGAGCACTCGGCACTGTGGCGACAGACTGTAGACCAAGTATAATAAACTAATTGAACATGTGCAATAATTTACTTTGATTTATCGAAAGCAGACTAGAGAACAACACAGCCCACACTTACAGACCCAAAGTCGAAGGAGTCTAACACCAACTGGATCCATGTTTGTGTTACACTGGCGTGTTGGTGTCACATAAATCACCCCAAAGGACCGAGCAGTTCTTACAAGCCGTGCGTGCGCATATCTCAACACCAAGACCAAACACACTAGTTCCACACACACAGATGTCTTTTGTTCTATCGCAAGCATGGAGGAAATTAAATCCGGCACCTGTGCACCCACCAATTTGAACTTTAGTTGATTTTTGTGTCCAGCGAAAACACGATAAATAACGCTTATCACTACCAACATGGCATTTCTTGGTATCAAAACTATACACGATCGAGATTGCTTCTGTATGGTAGCCATGTTTCTTGGTCATGTCGCTGCTCAGCAAGATAAAAGTTTAATTGGAAAAATGTCACCTCGTTGGTGAGTCCTCTCAGAAAGAGAGAGAGAGAGAGAGAGAGAGAGAGAGAGAGAGAGAGAGAGAGAGAGATTTGTCCAGATACGTCTACAGTGGGCTCGAAATAGGGCGACAACAAGAGTGATCATAATCGTAGTTCGGGATCATGTCATAGTTGGAGCGTCGCATTTATATCAATATAACTATAAGTCAGTGACGCATCGAATCGGTTCAATAGCTTGGCTTGTCCCACCACAGCAACACAATCAATGATTTAGCACACCATCACTATGAAGCCGGACAGGACTCGCCCCCGACAAAGGGTGTTTTGGAGTTTCATTTCTGGCCTACCCCAGCGCCTTGGTCTCTCTCTCAGCATGTGTATTAATCTCCATTTATCTAGATTAGTCAGCTGACAGTTGTAATGTCGAATGGGCTAGAGAGAAGCGTGTGCGTTAATGCTTTGTGTCTGAGCTTAGACCATCGAGAGAGTATCGACAACAGATGCATCCACCAAATTCAAAAATAGTCAATGCGAGTGTGTCAATTTAAATATATCTCCGGTGTGCACCAACAAAGCAAATTCTTAAGTGGATTCAATTTTTTTTGTCTTTTTGAAATTCAATTGTCAGAGACAAAAGTTGTAAGGTAACACTGGGGAAAATTCAATTTTTAAAAAAATACAATCAAGGAAAGATGATCAATTACTTGCAATAGTGGCGCGCAAATGGAACTCGCGACACCTGGGGCGATAGTGGACCAGACAGACAAGAGAAGAGACTTGGCTACAACAACAACAACAACACAATGCTTTGTCAGTGGCCTAAAGCTGGTACGCGCGAGGATCGATTCGATTGATTGCCTCGCTCGGTGTGAGCAATCAATTAGCACGGTGCCAGCGGTGACCAGCTAAATTCCGCTCAGCGCCTCAATGTTACATCAATTTAGTATCACATTGACTTGAAATACCAAATAATTCTTATATATATATAGTCTTATGCTATATCCGGTATTCAAGTCAACACATATCCATTGTCATAAATGGTCGAGTAATCTATGGTTCTAACTAGTAATAAGTACAAGTATCTTCTAGAACTAAATAATACAGGTGTAATTCGTTTTTAATTGTTAGAAGATATTACATTACATCACTATTCAATTAAGTAACCAATTAATTATCACAAAATTAAAATAAATAAATATTGTAAATAAAGGAAAACGTTGGATATTTTCTGGTATAATTAATATAACTAGAAAAATATTTTAGAATTACTAACCAAAGATATAAGATGAAAAAATTGTTTAAAAACACTGCCAATTTTCGTTTCGGCATTTTGAAAAATTCATTGCGCATTAAAAAAAATAAAAACCCATCGGACATTATCTAGACACTTCACAAAGTGTCGACCCATCAGACTTTTATGGTATACATATACATTAAATTAATTGTTCATATACAAGTTGAATTCCAAAATTTAAAATCAAAGAATGCATGTTTATATAAAGATTCAATGTGACAAGACTGAATAAGAGCAAGTATTTGCTAATTAACATATTTTTTACTAATTCCTTGTGGTATAGAAAGAGCGAGTATCATGGAGAGAGAGAGAGAGAGAGAGAGAGAGAGAGAGAGAGAGAGAGAGAGAGCAAAGTGTAACGCGCACCCTTGGTGGACGAGGTTAATTGCAATCCGGGAAGTGACGACCATGGCGGTGGCCGATTTGATCGTGCCACTCTCATCGTGGTTGTCTGGTAGTGTTAATTTCATTAGACACCTCACTCTACTGCCATGCAAATCGTGCTTGGACTTGGTCTCAGATAATTAAGAGATTCCATGCGATGCGGAGACATTATGAGCCATAATTCTCAAGTTGGGTCCACCACGTTTTAAGTCTCCCTTTCTGTCTTCTCCCCGTATGGTTGATAAAAATTCATTACTTCAATTACAGAAGGAAACAGACACGGTTGGCAGCAGTGGCGGCATTAGACGTGCTCGCACACAAGTAGAGCTACTACTAGATCGGCATCGCGGACTAAGAGGATAGATTGTCCATTTATTGGTCCATTCATTTTTTTCGATTATATTTGTCTGCCTGGTGGAGCGATATGCTTGCCACTATTGTATTACTCGAGTGCCAGTGCCAGGCCCGAGTCCAAATGGCGTTGCGCTATTAGTGGATGCTAATACAGATGTCTGCTATGACGACCCCCATCTCTCTCTATCATCATCGAGCAGGCTTTATTTACCGTGTCCGGTGTCGATGTATGTCCAGACAGCCTTTATGGTGGATGAGATTTTCTCATTACACGGGATTAGATGGCCACCGTGCAAAATGGATTCGCACAGATCCACACAACGCGAGATGCACTTAAGCTCGCTCTGGCACTTGTAACCAAACTTGAGTCTCAATTTTACACCAAACTGATTCCACATTGTGCACAGATCCGCAAATGCAACAAAGCACCGATTTGCCCACTCTTTGTCGAGCGCAATCTCCACCGACCACTGACTCCCTCGAGACCGTTGCGCTCATACACAATGAGCCCGACGATTATTTTCAATTTTTTGATTAATTTTAATATCATTAATATGTTCTTGTGAATGTAGAAAATGGTTGAAATGAGGCACTGACTGGTTGCGTGCATTAAGTGGGGATCTATCGGTGACTATTAGCATCGAAACGGCTCATTTCGATGCTAATCAGATGCCATAATTTTAAAGAATGTCACCACTGGAAACCTTTGGGCGCGATAGCGAGCCGCACTAGCACTTGGTGGGACGTTTCGAATTAGCAAATGGATTGCAAGTTGGGTTCGCTAGATTGCGCGAGCTGCCAGATTGGAGTCGGTGATGTCCAGGCTCAAGGTGGCCTCAGGAGGCCTGTCTCCAATCCGGTAGCTCTCCAGTGGCCATCTGGGAGACCATTATCGTCGATGGCGCATCACTCACTTGCATCCGACCAACTTGGGTCGCCAGGAATCGAAATTAAATTTCAACACTCGAGTGGCACAGATCAGTCTGGGCGAGCTTGAGTGAGTAAGGTTGGGATCAATGGCGCGCCGATGTCTCAATCTGTCGCCGGTCAGCAAGTGACATGGCAGTTCAGCTCACTGAGCTTGAAATGATGCTGCCCATCTGCCGCGCACTGATTGTGCCCACTGGATTATGACTGGTGCCAGTAGTTCCCATCTTTCTAGCGAGCCCATGAATGCCACATCAATACTCGATCGAGTGCACACGCATAGTGACACACACACACACTGCACTCCCACTCCAATCGCCACCAATTTGCTCACGATCTGTCGCGACCAGTGGCGCCAAATGGACTGCACGCCTAATCCGAGTCTATAAATAAGTTCAAAAGGCACTCGGAGAACGAGTGAAAAGAAGAGACAAGGTTTAATTTTTAAACACTTTGACGATAATGGCCGCAGAGTGTAAGTTGGGAGACAATCCTGCCCAGCAGCCAGGAAAGTGGCTTGCACAATACACTGTACTGGATTGGTTAACGGTTCTGGACAATGAGGAGAGAGCGGGAAGCGACAAAAAAATGTCATTAAAACAGGATTACAAGCAAGCAGTGCGGTGAGGCGATGCCACGCGAGGATGAGTCTCGATAGCAATCGATTGCTACCTCGGTGGTGATGACATCACTCGAGCACACAACGCTACTCGTTAGCGTCGGGGCATACTATCACTTTCACTAACGGAAATAATTAGATTCTTAAATTAGAATCATATCACCATTGAGCCAGTAATGCACACAGTGCACATCCAAGATAGTGAGACAAGGTAAACAACAAAGACAGATAGACGGACTGAAGCTTTCACAACGTCGAGAAACCCCCTGGAGTGACGTCGTTCACAACTCACATCCCCATGCCACATAAAAAACTGTTTAATTAATTTCTCTGTGTATGTCCTCACTAATTGAATTAACCTTTGAGATTTAGCGAGCACTTTAAGACATTTGATTTATTTTGAAAAAAACTAACTAATACAATGTTATCAAAGCTAACAAATCCGATAAATAACTCTTGAACGTTTCGAGTAGATAAGGTTAGCTTATAAAATATTCAGTGAGTTTAAAGCAAAAAATAAATTGCTTTGTTTTGACCCGAGCTAGAACCTAGTGAAAAACTAAGAAAATGTCAAGTGACAACTCACAATGGGACGTGTGAGTGTGTGCATTCACCTCGGTAAGTAACTTTGAAATTGGATTAAAGTCTAATTAAAGCGACAGTAGTTAGTTGAGAAATGGTTCAACTGTGCAAGCAGGAGAGTGCGGGACGCGTGGCCAGAGTGTGTCTATCACCGATGACGCAATTTGCTTAATGGCAAATTCTTGTTGCTTGTTGCCGCTTGCTTGATCTTGAACACTCTGACTCACACCAATCGAGTGACTGGTGAGGTGACAAAACAATGCTTGAGTCGCAATTTAAAGTGGAGTCAGCGACAATACAACTGTGACCAGCACCAACACGCGGCCCACTCTGAGATCCACTAAAAGTGGATTTCAAGCAATACCCCACGGGCATTGCAAACCTCTACAATCTAACAAAAATTTTTAACTTAAATTTTTAATCACACATTACGAGTAAAATTGATTTTGGCCCTTCTCTGTGCGTGTGAATGTTGTGCGGTGTCTTGCCACAGTTGAAACGAATTGAATTTCAAGATAGTAGCTAGTAGTGCTAGATTGTCGATAGTTGCCCGGAGGATGACATTATTGATGGTAAGCGCGCGCAAGCCGATCGCCAGCAAGGATCGATTTGCGAACTTGCGGCCTGCCTGCTTCTCTAAAGGCTCTCCAAGTGTCATTTATCACGGCACCGAGAGAGAGAGAGAGAGAGAGAGAGAGAGAGAGAGAGAGAAGAGCCCTATTACTTCTGCGGCACGCTCTCGCACCATTCACTGCCAACGCACCAAGGTTCGCGCGGGATTAAGATATCGAGACCCGAGCGTATAAGGCACAGTGAACGATGCACCGATAAATCCATCGAGCAGAGAGTGACAAGCGTGCCAACACAACACTCGCACACATTGCTTTCAAGATGCCACCGATGATCATTTGTCTCTCACTTTCTTTCTCTCATTTACTTATTCACTTTCATTCTCTCTCTCTCCCTCTATCACCAATTGGCGTTTACGTTATTTATGATCAGCGCCATAAAATGACTCACCAATGCTTTGGTAATTTTAACTTTGCGAGAATTGAACCTTTAAGCAAGAAACAATTGGAATAAGAGACAAATGTTAGAGTAAATGAATTAAATCTGATTATTTTAAAAACTTGCTATAGTAAATGTATGTTTAAAAAATTATTATTTTATACCGGAGTTGCGCTCGAGCCCAAACAAGTCTATTGGCCATTTTAGCAATTGTTGTGGACTCGAGCGCACCTCTATTTTTTACGATTAAAGATGAATTTTATAATAAAAGCAGAAAAACTTTTGTAAAATGTTAAAAAATATTTTTGAAAACAATGTTAAATATTAAATTAAATTTTAAAAGTGAATCTAAATTAAGTTTAAGATCAAACTAAGTTAAGTTTCAACCGTGACTGTGTGGATGTGACTTGAAATAACATCTGCATATCTAATCATAAATGCCCCTTATCGATCAATCACATTGCACGCTCTTTATCTTTATCACACTGGACTAGTTTCCACAGAAGACGCAAATTAAAAAGTGGGAAAATTTTACAAAGCAAAAAAATAATTATTTTTAGGATTTAAAAAAATCAGCGATTTATGGTAAAGCCCGGTAGGGAAGAGCACATGACCATAGTGTTGGCATAAATCATAGTGCGGCCATCGTGACAATGCTGCTAATGCGAGATAATGAATCGAGTGTGGACTTGTCGAGCGACCGGCAGCTCAGTGCGATCGAGCCCGCATCAATGCCCTGCGCTAGTGGTGCTAGCACGTACTCGCAACTCCATCTCCAAATGGTGGGTGAGCAAAGAAAGCCCGAGAGGCCATTAGCAACATATGGCGATGGCGAAGGACCACTCGACTTGCATCGAAATGCATGCCCAGCTGCATCATACCACCTTGTGACTCTCTCAAACATGCCCTTTTGGTCAGTAGAATTTTTTAATTTTAAATAACACAAAAACAGTGAGAGAGGAAATCTAATATGGGTTGAATTTGGAAACAACATAAAACGAGTAGAACAGTAAACATAACATTTGCATGAACCAGGCGTTGTTCTGAATTCAGAAACAATTTAAATTCTAAAAAAGTGAAACCCAATGCAAACAAAATATTTGAGCTAGAAGTGAGTCCGATATATGACCAGTTGGTGAGACCAATTTGAGTAATAACTGGCACCATCAGTGTGAGGTCTAATTCGACTGATTGCAAGTGACTAGTTGGTTGAGGGAGGTGGACCGTGCAGTGCCAAGCTGGTCACCGCTTCCAATCGATCACTTTGCCAAACCCTATGCTAATACTGGCTAATTAAAACACACATAGTAACAACGTTCTCTAGTGAGCGCCTTGCCAACCGAAGCGATCGAAGCAAATTAATAAGCAAGAGTAAACAAACACAAGTCACAACACGCCAACCGATCGGTATGATCAGCGGAAGAGAGTGACCACCACAATGCTTACTTTTAGCAAACAAATCTAGATCATATACAGTAAGTCTTCTAAAGTGTCGCTTGAAAATGCGGTGCTGAAAAAGATCTGCAAAAGACAAAGAGTGGCAAGGGCCAGCACTGCAACAGTTCGAATAGTGTTAAGAACAATGCACAAGAACTCTGAACCAAAGAATTACTGTATATATCGACATACAAATTGTCGAACATTTTCTATCATTCTATAATATCAAGACAGTTGGCACTATTAATAGTACTTTATTATTACAGACACAAGGCAACATGCAAAACTACAAATATAATGTTTATGATTAAAAATAAGATTAACTTGTCAACAAAATGCAATATGTTGCATTATTATTGGGGAAAAAGATTGGGTTAAAACTTTAAAGTTTGCCATTTTTGCGCAATCAAAAATTTGAAGTGACACCCGATGAAAGATAAGAGTGAAGTCGCAGTGGCACCACTCAGGGACTGAGGCAATTGCCAATTGGTCACTGGGCAATGTTCACAGTGGTGTGCGGTGATGCGAGATGGACAGCCACCGACGGCACGCAACTCGGCCCGAGACTAATCTATTAGACTCGATCGATCCATAACCGAGCCTCCAGTCTCGACTCGATGTGGTCATTAAAATAAATTCCGCAAGGTGGACAGAGTCAGCTAGGAGAAAGGCAGAAAGCGACACAGCGCCATGAGCTTTCTGATCAAATAGATGTTTTTGCGACTTCCAATTCATTACGACTAAAACTTCTGGGTCACATTGATTTTGCCTGATTCACTTGCTATAATACGCACGCTGCAACTGTGCAATTAAGATTTATATATATAATATTATAAATAATATATAATATTTATACTATATAATATTTTTAAAATATATCAATAAGTTATCGTATAAGTTGGGTTTAAAATTCTAATTAAAAGCACTGTTGCTGTTCAAATATTGACTAATTTTTTACTAAATTAATCAACTACATAGTTGTTTATATACATTTAAAAATATACGCGGTTAAAAAAACACGGGCGTTGAGTTACCAGGTGTCCAAGTTGTGTCTTAGCCAAAAGAGAAACCGGTGACTGCATGGCAACGAGCGCAAGTCACGTCATCACAAGTCGACTGATTACTATCACCGACCGAGTCGTGGTGAGTAGGACAACCTTCGAGCCAACAAACCAAGTCAACTAGCTTACACATCCTGCGCGCACTCCACTTCACAGATATTGCCGTAGAAGATACCAACTACTCAAGGACCACTTAACAACATCGAGAGCTTTTCTAAGGATCAATTACGTCAACTTTTCATCAATTGCAAACCAATTAGGATTATATATATTTTGAACTTTTTGATAATTTAAAAAATATCGTAGAAAAATTTTCCTAATTAATAATAGAAACAAATATGAGTTGTTAGAGAAAACTCAGTGACATACAACGAGTACAACGAGGGTGTGATCACCTAAATGAGCTATCGATGGGCGCAAATTGGCATGTCACAGAGCCAATGCAAACAACCGGCAATGCTAATTAGAGGTGGAAAGAGAGCAGGTAAGTGAAAAAAGTAAGATGCAAGCACGTGCCCCGCAAACCAGTTGCAACAGGAGTCAAGTTGGTGGAGTGCCTTGGGAGAAATGGTGGTGTCCTTCCACTCAACTCGACATCCTGTCCCAGACGGTGAGACGGGCGCGTTATTTCACCCGATGCTCGTAATCACGCCCGGAATGGACCTCGCTAGACCTCGCCACTCACCACCTCGTCCCACGATTCGCCACTCTTCAAGGTCTAATTCACTTGCAGTGTGTGTGTGGTGTGCAGACAACTGTGTCCAAAGCAGTTATCCCTCATGCAACAGTGCAAAGATGTCGACAACTCGAAGCAATACTTGGTGCGACACAAGAATCGGCGACAAGTAGTTACACGCAAAACGATCATCGAGCAAACAAGTCAATAATGTCTACTATTGTAGATGACAAGGGTAAACACACCTGTCAATAGCATGTGCACGTGTCCATAATCAGGCATATCGAGTCGGTCGGTGATAATTAGACGTGACAATGTTGAGTCCAACCAGTTACCGCTTGCTTCTAATCACATCTCATTGACCGATTTGCCTCACTGATTAACCTCAGTAACTGATGAGGGGAATTCTCCAGATTCTGCCTAATGAGTTATAATAATGACTGTACCTATAATCACAATTGTTCAAGTAGGAATACTTTTTTAATTAGTATCATGCCTAGATTCTAAGACTAACCAGCAGTTTCCAAGTTGTTATTGTCATTTAGAGATATGAATAAGACCCAAATCGTCTTCTACCATTCAGCATAGTTCTGATACTGGGAACCTCTATCGTCAAACCCTCAAATAAGAGTTTAGTACAAGAGTAAAAATCAATTAAAGAAGAATCTGAACACAATTAGAAATTCAAGATCCTAACTCAATCTTCTCGAGACTAATACTACTAGGCAGACCACCGCAGACACTATACTATGAGTATTGTGCTCAATCAACCAAACCATTTGGCAAAGATACATTGTCTGGTGATTAACACATTTGCTTGAAATAAATTAAGTTGAAAAATTACATACCGACACTACTACAATTTAGTCACTGCTTTTATTAAGTCAATTGAAAGAGCCTAAAGCAATTGGAAGAAAAAGCTCACTATCAACTTCTCGCAAGCCAAGATTATATCAGGGATGATGCTGATGATTGCTCCTGTCAATTTGCGTAAAAACTGTTTCTAGTGGTTAAAGTGTTAAGAGCATAAACCAATATGGTGCGAACAAAGAGAGAATAGTGTACATAGATCAAGTGGAAAAGATAATAGATGTGAATAGGAGAGTAAAGTGAGGCAGCAACTGTTGCTGCATTGCGCTCACCCTCTTCACTACAGTTTCCAAATGCTGCCTCGATCGCCCATTAGCACTGAGCGATGTCTTTCTCTTCAATTTCGATGAGACTCAATTCAATGTCAAAACGACACTCAAGGAACTAGCGCAAACAATCGAGTACTGCTATAAAAATCAATGTTCTTTCTTTTCTAAGATTTTCGGTGTGTCTGTATAGCTCGATGCTTGTGTACTCGAAGGAAACGATGATGACGTCTACAATGAGCGAAGTGAATGACTTACCACTTTGACAATGTGACAATGAAGCAACGAGACAAGAAAGGAAGGATGAGTTTGCACTCGTGGCAAAGGGCACGATCAAACCCAATTGGATTGTGCCTCGCGCTACACGAGCTGGATGTGCACCAAAATAGCACCACACCGAGATGACAGTGACACGGGAACAGCACTGCACACCTTTCGATCACATTGACTCAACAGAGGTGTGTAATGATGTCTTGGAAATGCCCGCCGTATGCACACTTCTGACGTACGCGATCGAGACTTGATTTCACAAGCCCAGTGGTTGAACAGAGCTCACTGAGCAAATGCCATTCGAAAAATGACAGTGAACACTGATGAAACACTTGGGTAGTGTCGATTGTAGATAAGTGATGCCGGTGATGAGGTGCACTGATGGATGGTCATCGCGCGCCACTGGTCACTGCTTCACTGACTGGCACACTCAAGCGCTCATTCTACCAAGTACTACAAAGTAGTGAAAGTCACCCGTGCAGAGGAGGACAAGTGTGAAGAGAGGCGGTGGAACACTGTTGCTCCTGGTGAATAAGCTTTCTTGCTGCCAGACGTAGGTGTCACTTGATTATACACTCTGACTGACCTTTAGAGCAGAGGTCTTTAGAAGCCAAAGGGTCGACTCGGTTTGATCGACTCGACTTGGGTTGATCGACGTCTTGACGGCGTCTGTTGTGCCAGTGCTCAGCATGGTGGAGAGCCACCGGCATGAGCGACTCAAGTCGGCGCGCGCAGTGGCCACGCGCCGCCGGCCTCGTCTCACCACTGGTTCGCTCTTGCTTCGCTCGAATCCCGCCTTTTGGCACCCAGTGCTCAAGCGCCCGGCTGAGCGAGAATCGCCTCTCCCTACAGAGTGAGTCGAGCTTCATCACGGTGTATTCAATTATGGCACCAACCGATTCTGTCCATCAGAAAGAGTCGGCTCGGTGGGGAAGCTTCACTGGCCATGTGACACGATCGACCACGCGTCTATGCAAAATTTGTTTGTATTGCCACTTGCGCATCTGTGAAACTCGACACACACACACACACACAATAAGTACAAATATGTAAATGCGTGTTGGGGGACTTTTATTAGATTAGATCCATGTGGTAGGAGGTAACACGGCACTGGGCACAATGGCTCACGAATAAACTGCTGAACTGGCCACTTTCACACCACTACCAAGGCAAGTTGCACGTAATGCAATTTGTCTTTCAACCATCTTTACATCAGCTAAAGGGTAAATTTGGCATTGTGGTTAGATTCATGTTTCCACAAATGAATGGCTTTGACTTCAATCAGTCAAAATACTTGAGCCAACTGCTTAAACCAATTGGTGTTAAAATGAAATGGAAAGATTCAATAGAAAATAATGTAGTTTGTCAAATATATGTTCTATGAATTTATTTTTTCAAGTAGTCCGATTAATGGTTTAAAAAATAACTTCAAATAAAGAAAGCAAAATTCTTAATAAGTAAGTTCTTCAAATCCCAAAGTCGTTATAACGATGAAGGAGAAACAAAATGAAGTCATTTGTCGCAAGGATCGACAACCCGAGCGTCACGCAATCGGGTTCTTCGCAACCTGGTGACTGTTGCAAATAATTATATCTCTAATAGAATTTAAACTTTCACAGTAGTATAGTGCTGGTCGGTGATTGGCATGAATACCAAATGACAGCTGGTTTGTGGTAATGCAAATAGAGACACACGCCAGTGCGACATTTGGCCATCGATCCGAAGGAGTTGATTAATATTCCTACTCTAACCAAGAGAACCAACTGCAGGTCAACGCAAAATATTGAGCCAATGACTAGCTAGTGAATTTGATCGTTTTGAGAAATGTTCTTTTGAGAGACCAGAAAGAAATATCTACTACCAACTATAAGGAAGCATCGAATGAGCATTTAAAGGATTAAGTCACAACAGATTCCAATTGCTTCTAAACAAATCGGTGATAAATCGGGATTACATCAACTAGACACATGTGCAATTGTTCAATTTAATGCAAAATTGCCATATGTTGTAAACAATACTCATACAAAAATGGCCCATACTTCCTCGAAAACCAATGTCCAGCCTGTCAAAGTCATTTGAATTAAATTGCATCTAGAAAACGATTGAGTTTTATTTAGAAACCATTGTCATTGTCAAGCAGTGTGCAGTTGTTCAGGTACACTCTAGACAATGTTTTCCTCCTTTTTATTTAACGATTATTTCACTCATCAATCCACCTCGATGGTAGTGATCTCCGATTAATACTTTTTTACACTCCAAAGTTAACATAGATCGCGACAAGAGTAGGCCCAAATAGGCAATCAACCCGCGTTCCCGGTGATTGGTGTTCCTTGAACCTTTCGCGATACTCAAGGCGGCAATGAAACTTTTAATAGATTCGTTAGCGTGTGAGACGACTAGTGCACACACACACTCTCTCTCTCACACACACACACTTCTCATCAGAGCAATTCGGTAATTGAATTTCGACTTCAACGACGAGGGTCGAGTGCTCGATCGGTGAGAGTAACGTTAAGAAATTCAAATTACTCTGCCTTCGTCTTTTGGTCGTATTGCGGGGAAAACAAAAGCCGAGAGGGAGAGAAAGAGAGAGAGAGAGAGAGAGAGAAAGGATGGCAATTGGCCGGGAGATGAATGTGAACCCTTGGCTGGTTGCGCCATTAGAGAGGCGCTGCTCCAAATTTGATTAGTAATTAAATTATTTCAATTTTACGACTGCTACCGCTGAGTGGATGCTAATGATTCCCATTGCTTGAACGCAAGCGAGGGTGGATAGGAAAAGCAGAAGTGAATTGCGTAAGAAGTCGATTGGCCAAGTTGCCCGCAACTATTTCGCACACCAGAATTAGACCTAATTCTAATTGTACTCTAACGGTTTGATCAATTTGAATTTGATTTAAAATTGATTTCACCCAATGGCGGCAAATGTTTAAAAATTTAAAATTCAATTATTTTTGTATTTAAAAGAAAGAAGAAGTCGAAGAGAGAAAAGAGTATATACGATTGATCAAAAATGTTGGAACGCATGACAGCCTGAGATGAGATTCAATTTTTTTCGGTCATTTTAATTTTAAATTTGTGCCGAACAGATCAGCAAGATGGAGTGTTACTTGGAGGTTGATAGAGCAAATCGGGAAAGGTAGCATTTGGCATGAGGTCAATGGAATCGTGGGGAGACTAGCAGACAGATCCCGAGGAGGACAATGGCGCGTTCAATGCCACTTGATCGCGCCATTGTCGACTCCAGTATTCAATGCGTCTTCCTTGCTCTCTCTCTCTCTCTCTCTCTCTCTCTCTCTCTCTCTCTCAGTGTCTCCCAAATTATCGACAAATTTCAGAGTTGCACCAGAGAATTGTATGTCAGAGAGAATTCAATTGCGATTGGAAACGATCGACCTAGTTGGTGAATTGAATTTTAGTTGGGACAAAAAAATAGAAGAAAATGAAAGGAGAAAAGCAAAAAATGTGGAAAGATGACGAGCGCCTAGAGTTTTCATCCTAAAGTGACGATGATGATGATGATGATTGTGGTGGCAACGATTAGACTTGCAAAACAACGACATTGCACTCAGTGCTGACAGTAGCGAGTCTATGTGTAGATTGAAATTCACTTTCAAACAAGTTCACCACTCCACGGTGGATTTGAGTTTAAAGTTTTTGATTTGTGAGCCGCTGCTGAAACAGTAGTGGTTAAAATATAGACTCGAGTGGCACCAGATTTGTGTATTTGCTCACATTGGCACTTATTGACCACTTTAAGTAAAGTGAGGCGTGAATGATACTGGAAATCCTCGATTATTTTTTAAAAGCATTATTGATATAAAAGATTTAATTCTTTATTGAATTTTTTCTTATTGTTTTTATAAATGGTTTTATTTTTAAAAATCTTTAGCTTACTTAATTTTAAAGAAAATTTTATTCCTGTGCTTGATGTGATTTCAAATTTTGAAAAATGAAAATAGACTGTAACTTAACAAAAGTACAGTTACTCTTCAATCTGAATTCCGCTTTTGAAGTGATCAGCACATTTGAATCGCCTGTCAAGCGGGCAGAAGTGGAGGTGTTATCAATGGAATGTGAAAGAATGTCTTTTTGTATGGTGCTTTGCGTCGTGCATCTCGCGTCGATCTCGAGTCATCATCGTCAGAATGGCTCTAATTGGGCACACAATTAATTCCGACACACCGGGCGAGGGTTCAGCTGAGCCTGTTGGCGCAGCACCACCTAATTGGATCACACTGGTGCCGGTGGTGACGGCACTGGTGGCAACTATGAATAATAGATAAAGCAAACTCGAGGGCCCACACGATGCTCCAGTGTGCTCGATCGATTGCTCAACAGCACGAACCCCAAGCAAGCATGGTCTGGATTTTGATTAATACAAACACTAATGCAGTAACAAGGGAGGGGAGACAAAAGAGAAAAGGGGGTAGGATAGCTAATACAAAACTATTTTCGGTTTAAGTTGAAGTGGTCTAGAGAGAGAGAGAGAGAGAGAGAGAGAGAGAGAGAGAGAGAGAGGGAGAGAGAGG
>DVQH01000043.1:0-62199 GCA_018231625.1 Papilio phestus
AATCCGGCATCGCGGAAGACCACCGAGAGCGTGAAAACAAAGGGGGAGGTGTGGCTGTATGCAACAATACCGTGCTCCAGATATAAGTCTAAGGCCTTCTTGGGTAACAAACCACTCTACGATTAGTTCGGTTAGATTGTTTACTTTTAATTCTATTAAACTCTATAACCTTACATTGACAGTACCGATTTTTAAATAGCGCAAGTCTAGAATAATCAGCATCCTAGACTTAAGCCAAAAGAGCTGGTGTCTAGTTTACATACATATCTCAGTGGATTCACTAACCTTTCAACAAATGTCACTTTACTCGATGTTGCTTTATTCAATTCACAACTGTGAGCATAGGGTATTTATATATAATTATAAAAACTGTACAAATGTAAAATAAAATAATAATAATAATAATACAAAAAATTTCATTTGGGAACAAATGGGCCTAGTCAGCGACCAGAATAGTTTGAGTTTGGATTTCGGTAGCTACCCTGTTGGCGCGAGGTTTGCGTGTCTTGACTGGCTCATGTTCGTTTCTTTTGCTTACTGATTTGGCCATTGCGTTGCTTCCTTTGGACTCGAGTGAATCTTCCGAGGCCAGCATTTGATCGTTTTCGCGCTTTCGCTGTACGTAGAAAACGAGCATGATACCGAAGACAAGGACACCCATAAGGCAGGCCACTAGGACCCCAATCACGTAGTCAGCACTGATGCCGAGCACGGTTCTTAACACTACAAAGCTCGACAAGTGGCCAGACCAACAGCCGGCATGATTGTAAGCGATGCCTAAGGGTTGCACATCGTCCATCAACCACTCCTGCTGTTCCTCATCGAAATAGTGGCACTTTGTGGTGTAGTCCGAGCCACCGTAACTCTCGTTACCTGTGACTGTCACATCGAAAACCGTAGCCTTGAAAAGGCCACGCACATTCTGCTCTTGACCCGTGTTGGGGGCGTGAATAGTGATGTCAACAATAGGCGAAAGTCTATGTGCTACCTGTTTGGTGCTCGGATAGGGACTCTCTCCCGGAAAGACGGTCACCGTGTAAATGACACTGTTGCATGGCATTTTCTGGCCGCATTGCCATCGAGAACTGAAGTTTTGCTTTACTTCCTCCCCGAATTGCACTTTAGCGGTCACTGTCTGATTGGCAAAGAGTCTGGCGTGCAGCTCGACCTCGATGGCACTGGTTGAGTGGCCAATCTCGGTGAGTGCGGTGTGGAGACGAACTGGGAGTCCATCACGGTCGAGGTGTTGCTCGTCGATCCGCTCGGCCACTAACGTCACTCGACTTCCTAGAGGCAGCTTCGAAGCGGCCGCTTTCTTGATTTGACGAAACGTTTCACGCACGTCTTGCAAAAAAGTTGGATTGATGGTTACATTATTCTTTCTTTGTTCTTTGCTTAGAATGAATGAACTCATCACATTTGAATAAAGCATTCGAATTGTGTTGATTGGAACTTTCATCTGCATTGCTTCTGCTTTCTCAAAGAACCTATTTATCAAATCGAGCAGTTTGCTTCGTAGTTCAAAGTTGTTAGTTTTGAGCAAAGCGAAGCTGAGCGCATTGAAGGCCAGTTCATAATGACCCGAACTGAGCACCATATTATGCATTTGAAGAGCTGATGTACAAAATTCAATACTAGCGTTTATCGATTTCTCGTAGGCTAGATAACTCTCGTTGAAAGGGTCAGGTTTGAGGAAGAGTGGGTTAAGTGTACTAAGCGCGGCCAAAATGTCACCGCTCTGATAGAGTCGCCGAGCACGTTGCTGTAGTTGTTCAGTTGAATGACTAACATTGGCTGTGTTCTCCACTCGGATGGGTTGGGAAAAGTGCCATGTGCACGTGTTGAAGATGTCGCACACTCGAGCCGCAAGTCTGGTGAGCTGGTTGAAAGCAGGTGTGCCCGCAAACTCGATCACTGGCGAAAGTTGAGGTGTGGTGAGCGGCAACAAGGTCGGGAAGTTATCGTCTTCTACAAACAGTTGGAAAGTGATAGGTGAGGCACTGGGCGGTAAACTACATTTTTCCACGCTAGCTAGACTCTGTGAAACATAACACACATGGGTAAGTTAGACAAGCGGCAATAGACAGTGATACAGACCAGCTCAAGCTCAACGTACGACTCGACCACCACGTCACACATTGTGGTTGATTGTGCTGACATGAGCGAGATCTCGCTGGAGCTACATAGATCCAACTCGCTGCATGCCTCTAACTTGAAGTTGTACACTCCATAAGCAGTGAGAGTGTCTGTAAGGAGGTTTTAAATAACTGTAAATTAGGTTTAATTTTCTTGCAATCTTACCCTCGTGAATGTAGAGCTCAGTGATGATTTGCTGTGAGTTAATCTGTTTATTGCTCCAGCTCAGTGGATAGCGAAAAGTGTTTGATTGCCAACGTACTTTCGCAAGGCCAGTTGGAAGAAAAGCATTTCCACGTATAACAATACTGCTGCCAGAAGGAATCACGAAGGTTGAGAAACGAGTATTGTACGGTACCAAAAACTGGCCCTTAATGTAGACTGGCCCAACAAACACTTGAGGTCTGGCACCTTCCATTACATTTAGAAGAACGTACTCTGTTTCTGAACTCCGTTGACTGTTGTTAGCATTGAAGATTTGCAATCCTATCAAGTATTGGTTGTTTGGCTGAAACCACTGGGTATCAATCGTGATTTTTGCTTTGTTTTGCATATCTCTTGTAAAGAGTAAAGGGTTTCGTTGGTATCCAGTTGGGACTGTGGCGAAGTTGAAGTAGCATGGCTGAGCAGACTTGGTCTCGTGACAACTCCACTGATAGACAAGACGCGTTCGAGGCAAACTTGGCGCGCTCAGTTCAAGAAGCCCACTGTTAGTGCCAATGGTGATCTTGTGTACTCCACCACCGATATTTGCTTTCAATGCTTCTGGTAATGGTTCGAAACGGAATGTTGCGCTACTGCTTTGATTATGGTAGAAGCCTATATGCGATTCGAGCGTAATGGACGTACTGTGGTTTGCTGGAACCGAGTATTGATCAATTGTGTAGATCACCGAGCTTCGTTTTGTTGTATCCCATAGAGGAAACTTGAACAATGGATCAGTTACTCTCCAGTGCAAATTGATTCGCTTGGGAGAGATAGAAAGAATGGTGAGCTTACTAAGAAGGAGTAATCAAACTAACGTACCTGAGGTGGGTAGATGCAATCTGGTACCTTAACGTGCCCAAACAGAGTAATGTTGTCGTTTTGGTGCAGTGGAAGACTGTGCAATAGTCGTGTGTGGTACAAAGACACTAAGGGAGCATTGTAGTTGAGTTTAATCAGAGTGTGGTCTGCTTCGAGACTTTGTCGGCGAGCATGGACGAGAGCCCGCAGCACAAAGTGATATTCTATGCCCACTTCCAACATGTCGGTGCTGAGAAGGAGGTTGGTGGACTTGCCATTGCGTGTTACGTACTGGCGCAACTCGTTAGAAGCTTCGCTCACCACTTCCCACTGGAAATCCACTTCATGACTACCTCGTGGCGAGGAGAAGTGTCCTATCAGCGCAAAGTTCGCATCATCACACGCTGGTACTTCGCTGGGACCAGTTACGGTTAACATTGGCTCGTAACTCCACCAGTTAAGACTATTTGACAACTTGCTAATATTGGCCGACAATTCTACAGTGTTAGCAAGTGGATACTGTTGATTGTATTCGAGCAACACTTGACGCTTGAGGACAACGTCGATCGAATCCGAGGAGAGAGGTCGGAGAATGGAGATGATCAGCTGTACACGGGTGGCCCACTTGCATCTCTCTAGTCCAAAGAGACTTAGATGCTCAATGGTACTTTCCGAAAGAAGGTAGTCACACATCACCAGACCTTCGTCGTCTTCGTCGTCGGTGTTTTCCCTCATTGAACTATCTAGTGCATCAAGATCAATCGACCTGTCAAAGTTGATTACAATCGACAGTCCATCCTCCGAGATGAACGAAGTAAGGGGAAATATTTTCGGAGCTGGTGCCTCGATCAAGTGGTGCATCGTACTTGGCAGAATGTTTACGCCATCGAAAGTCGGATAGATTGTGACTACTTGTGAATGTAAACGCTTAGTCGATTTTGGTAAGAGACACGAATTGGGCTTAGCACCGAATTCTCCCAGTTCGCTTTGGCCATTTTGATAAACGATTCGACATTTGAATGGCACCGGTGGCAACTGATCATTATTGTCTTCAAACTCGATTACTAGATTACTTTCTGACTCGTTGGTCCAAGACTTGACAGGTCGAATCAAGCTTAAATTGACTAGATTTATGTATGGTTATACAAATATTCCAATTTTTAAACAACTTACCAGACCGGACATCGAACGCGTAGACATGAAGAAGGTCTTTTAAAGGTGTGATAAAAACATCTTTTCGAAATCCTAGTCCTACCACGTACTGGCCCACTGTAATATGACAATTCACATTTCACTTGTAAATTTCACTTTTTATCATTTAGTTTAGTTGAATTACTTGGTCTTTACAAATTTTTGAGCTCAAAGTGTAATAGGCTTCCCCAAGCACCCAGCAGTTTCAGTGGTCCCAGTGGAATCACTGTTAAGTGTTAGCCTGCTTTGTTACTTTGACTCAGATTGGAGCTTGGTTTATTTTTAGCAGGCACCCCATGGCCGTGGTGACACCATAGTGGTGGTGCCGAAGTATCCACACCACCGTTCAGCCCACTGACGGTAACCACTAGATATTCGGTTAATTACAATATTGTTAATTGAACAGTGCAATTCACTAAGAAATAAGCGAGATTTGGCTAGTCGACTTCACTCTTTCATGACTCGCAAGATTGTTTGTAGGTCAGCAGGCACACTCGTCCTGACCACTTGGCTTGTTTCAGAAACTCATTGGCTAGTGAATATTTGACTATTCGCGATTTAGTAATAGCTATAAAGGTTAAGGTCAATAGCGCGCACGAGCCGCCTCTTGCACACTTACGCGATACGAGCCGAACCTCCATCAAACTAATTGAATTAACCTTTGGAACGGTCTGTTCAAAACCACTGCAGTGTATTCGCTCGTGTCAGCATTTTATGTTTGCCGCGGGTTCTCTCTCTCTCTCTCTCTCTCTTGTTTGGGTAGATTGATATGAAAATCACGTAAAGTGACTCGGTATTCAAGTTCATAGTATTGGCCACAATGCAAACTAGCTGCAGTTTGAGTGGTACTATGGTGCACGATGGGTTGTGGCAGCACTACGCGCGGTTCCACTTGCTGCTCTGCTTACTCGAGCACGAGCGATGACAAATGAGCTGATTAGAAGCAGTGAGGCAAGGCAAGCTCGACTATTGGGCGGGTCGGTGTCATCCTACAATTCCGACTCTGCCCCACCGAACCATTGGAAAGTGTGTGTGTTTATCCAATTAATCGTTTGCTAACGACTAATACCGATAATTCGATGTGTGGCTCGGTTGAGGCAATAGCACTAGTACTTCAAGGACAGAGCGAACGCAAACGTGAGCACCTTACTGGAGGACATACCTTGCGTCAGTTGCAGACTGCACTGGATGACGGTTTTGTTCTTGTGTAGAAACTGAACCGGAAACGACTCGACTACTACTTCGAAGCCTTGCAAGCGCGCCACACAGTAGAATGGCTTGATGTAGGGATAGAAGTAGCCTACAATCGAGATCTGTCGGGTGCAGACAAAAGCACAGCAATGCATCTGTATTACAATACCAACTCGGATTAGCATGGTTGGACTCACATTAACCGGAACATTGCTTGGAATTGCTCCAGGTGATAATGACCGAATGACGTAACAGTTGTTGGGATCGATGCAGCCACAACGGACCGGGTCACTGGCATTCCACAAGCAAATTAGATTAGATTGATCAAAAAGGTGACGGTCGTTTTGGGTGGTTACTCACCGGTCGCAAGAGCAAGCATGGCCTTCGCTCAGACAATTGCCACACTCGTCCATCACACTATACAACTCACTTTGCCGAATACACTGACCACAGACCACGCTATACTTGGAGAGACCAGGAAGTTGGCAATTGCCAGCACAGTCTAGACCGGTGGTTTCGATGGAAGGGGCGGCAACAGCGCCACCGCTCCCCCCGCCGAATCCTGCTGCTGTCGATTGTGAAAGACGACAAATGCCACATCGGTCCACCGAGTAGACCTGAGAAGGAATAGGGACTGAACCGCTTAGGTCACCTAGTGGTTGAATGCACAATCCTCGACAGTCCCGGTTTGTTGACAGCTGCCCTGCCAGATCTGTGGGACAAACGTTAAATTGAAAGCAAAGTATAACTCATATGGTTGAATATTATATCTTGAATGATAGTGACTTACCAGGATTGATGCATTTACCGGTACACTCGTCCACGTAAGCCCTGCCACCACAGATGCCTTGGCAGTCGATTGTTGCGTTACCAAAGCACACTACGTGGAATTGTGAATGTCAATTGCCTCATGTGTTGAAGGCACTAGGGACATTTACTAACCTCCTCGACAGTCCTTGCCGTAGTGTATGTCAAGTCCAGTGTCACCCCCCACACAGAACCCACACTGATTGATGGTAGCATTGGGGAAGGAGATCACATCGCACCCTGATCTCGTGAATATTGTTCCGAGTCAAGCCTTACTGATTACAGTAGTTTAAAACTTTTATTACCTGTTTCGAGCTGTGATTCAAACTTAAGTTTTTTGGGTCTTTCTTCTCGCCGATAGATGCGATGCCCAGTGGCGATTGCGTGGTTGACTAGAAGACATAGCAGGCTTAGCAGTGCCAGGAGCTGACCACTGGGTACGCCTCTCATTGCCACTGTCAGTGTTGGTTTCTGGAGTGAAGCGGTGAGTTAACACCGATATTCATGCTGGAACTAGATGAAAGCAACCAGTCGCAGAGCAGTCCAAAGCCGACTAATCAATCGGGTGGATTCGAAACACTGCGGACTGTTGTTGGACTGTAAGTTCTGCTGCAATGCGCACTTCAACTGGACCGGTCCGGGAAGAGAGGTAATGAGTTAAGCGTGGATTACGGATTGTTGCTGACTGGTGTGCACCACCTCGGCACCAGGTAGGCAGTAGCGGGTTGGTACACCGCAACACTCGCCTCCCGCCACAAACTGTGCTCAAGTGAAGGCGCGCCACAGACATGCTCATGGCTTGCAACACCATAGCGGTGCACCGAGCCGTTGCCGGACAATAGTAGCACAACACTTGTGCCACAGTCGGCTGGTCAAACGCAAACGGAGTTTATCATAAGTCCGTTGGTCTTTTCCTGTAATGTTGTTTTAGAGGCAAAAATACCATATTCCTGTTGAGGGTGATTTCACCAAACATTCTCTGCTAATTTTTCATTTAACTTAGAGTAGTTTAGACTCTATGACAAAATCCAATTCGGAACTAATAAGATTTGAAAGTTCGTTTATTCACTGATGAGTAGGTGGCCTGGTCCTAAGTAAATGGACACAAATTAGCTTTACACACTGACGCGCATTGTGTTGTGCTACTCAATGTCGCCATTGGGGTAACACTAGAGACTCAACCATAAGCGCTTAACCGCTTTGTTAAATTTGAAATTATAAGGATTTTACACGTGAAGATAAAATAAACTGGTGTTTTATATGATTTTTAACCTATGTTCATTTCTAAGAGCGTCATTTAACTTTTTAAACGATTGTTGTTATTTGACCATCGACTTTGGGAGCATAGACAGACAAACATCTTTGCTTCTAAAACACGTTCTTCGTTAGTGTTGGGTTATCCATTGTTGACACAGTAGCGATCAGTGACAGTCGTGCCTTACTGCCTCCTAATTGCCATTTCCGCCTCTTGAATTCACCTGACATTGGGCTCTATTTGTCACCACAGAGCATTGTAGTGCGCCACATTTCAATCTCTTGGTGCTTGCAAAAGTCTCCACTAAGGCTAGCGATCACGTTCGTCCAGATAGGCTTGCAATTTGACTCGCCATTGCATGAAAAGCTAGAGAGCTGTCCATAATGCCTATTACTATTACCGGGTGAAATTTATTGAAACTTTAGAATGAAAGTGATAGGGTGTTGCCGAGTAGTCGGATGACAGGAGTTGCCCAGGAGTTGTCGAGCAAAGGGCACTAGCGATCAAGTGTGCGTTCCTTGAAGTACTTGTAGTGCTTCTCGGTGCACAACTCGGATGATATTTTTACTGATATATCTAACCAAGTACGGAAGCGTTGTGCAGGACTCTCACCAAAATTACTCTGGGTGCCAACAGCATCTCAAGTTTATTCCCCAGATTCTCCGACTTAGAAGTCGCGCGACATCACATGAAACATCACATTACAAAAATAGACATTATTGAGGAAGCAACATGCGTTAAACCTTATACATTATACATCAATCGATCAAGCAAACAATGATAAGCGCTCTGTGTCCTATTACATTTCAGGCGGTTTTGGCTCAACACCCGGTGTATAGACGTTGGAGGCACATTGACCGTCGATCTTTTCGCTTGGTGGCTGTTGATCTATGTTGGTAATAGGTTCGGGTTCCTTGCCCATTGAGCTGATTGCTTCTTCGTAGGTAGGCAAATCATCGTAAGCAGGTGGGCGTTCCATGATGGCTTCACCCTCTACTATGTCTTGAATTGCCTCGTAGCGGGGCAAAGATGAATTGGAACACATAGATGGTCGTCGGTTGAGCGGCATCACCACGCGTTCGCCATCAATTACCGCTTCAGCCAAGTTAATGCGAACATGGACCGCGGGCACAGGCTGTGTCCGAGAGCGTCGACGATAGCTAGGTCGGCCCATCTCATATGATGACATGCCTGGAGCAGCAAAGAGGTGCCAATTGCGAGAGTTATCCAGGTTAAGGTGGTTGATGGTGGGAAAGATTGATCGACGGTTTTTCATCATAAAAATCATGATGGAGACTGTCATGAAGAGAATGAGCATCTTTGGAGTGAATTGGTGCCACTCGCGCTTGGACTCTTTCCCTCCAAAGCTGCTATACGAATTCTGACTTTTTTCGCAACTCTTGATTGGAAAATCGATCCAACTGTAGCCCTGTGGGCAAATAGAAACGCAACCCCGCTCCTGGTCGTAGCGGTAGTTCTCACGGCAAGTACAACGGCCCAAGAAGCACTGCATGTCCTCTCCGCGAACTTGACAATCGAGGTCTGACTTGCAGAACACGCCCAGCATTGCAAGGCTTAGTATACAACGATCCTGCTGTCGGTTGTACACATGACCTAGGTCACAAATGCATCGTCTTTTGTACTGGTCACAGTGTGAATTGGGGTCGGGACACTGCGAAGACTCGGTACATTGGAAGCCTTCCAAGCGTCCTGCCTCGCAACGACCAGTTTTTTTGTTTGCCCAATAACCGGGACCGCATTCACAGCGTCCGGTGGCGTTGCGGGACAAATACTTCTCCGGTTGTTTGATCATGTCGAGATTGCGGAAACGCATGAAATGGCGAGGAACATTCTTTAACTCAACTAATTGGTTTCGCCGGCTAAAGTTGGATATGCAAATGGCATGCTCGGTGTGGTTGCACTGAGACGAGTAAATGCACTGGTCACCGAGTGATTTACGAGCTAGACAAGGCTGACCAGGTCCGGTGAAGATTGGATAAGCGCGAGTACACGTGCATGCTCCGATACTCGGATCGCATCGTGTCGAGTGGGGGCATTTTGGGTAGCATTGAAATTCTACTTGATTGAGATCCAAGATCGAGCTCAGATGTCCTGTCGCTACCATAATCGTGAGAATCAGAGTGAAGAGCATGGGCGACATGGTTGCGTCGAAGTCACCTCAAAGTTTGAGTGACACTTGACGATACACCAGTCGAAGTTGATCCTCAAGACGTTCAATAATTAATTCAACTTGGTAGATTCGTTGACTAGAGGCAAGACGGTGGCAGGAGACATCTATGAGATCCTAGCAACTGTGGGCTTGCTCGTCATTCGCAAGGTACAGCAAAACAAACACAAGTGGAGAGAGTGAGTGAAGAGGGCTGGTAGAGAGAGAGAGAGAGAGAGAGAGAGAGAAGTCTACTTTGCCTGTTACATCAGCCCCCTCACTCGAGCCCGTTGCTGACTCAAGTCTCCAGCGAAGGTCGAGCGCTATATAAGCTCAGCGCACGGTAGCCACAATGCGAGCTCCCTATCTTCTTGGTTTACTGATGTCAGCAAATGGGCTGTCAAGTGGTGTGATTCGGGCAAACAAACATGGGAGCAGGTGAGTCAATCATTCACCTCAATCAGTGAATAGTGACGAGAATGTTTACTGTGAGAGTGAAGAATCTGAGTACAAGTGGGATTGATCGATCCGGCAGCTTCTAAGCGAACAATACAATTTGTTCTATATTATGTCACAAGGTGGGCGAGAATTGCAAATTGTGTGGTGGCACGACACAGAAGCAAGGACCTAATCAAATTGGTTACCACCATGAGTACGACTCAGTCATTATGATGAGTGTTTCACAATGTTATTCTGAGGTTGACGCTTGCCACTTGGTTTTCCTCCCTAGCACCTTCACTGTTTCTTGAGATTTTCTGTAGCGATGTGACAGCTTCTTCATAACTTGGCAAGCGCTCTTCGGCTGTCGATCTATAAGAGTCGCTAAGAATTGTCTCATAATCAGGTAGTGAGAGTAGGGAATATGACTGGAGGTTGGGACGCGGGTGGCGTGGATCCATGTAGTCTACATCGCGATTACGACGTGAAGCAGTGCGTGGTGTATGATAGGGACGCGAGCGGTGTCGATGCCGTTGATTCCGTTGCCGGCACAGGTAACGCACCAGATTGAAGAGGACCAGCTGCGCAAGTAGAATGGGGAAGAGTTTGATGAGGAGATCGCAAAAAGAAAAGTTGGGCATTGGCAGTGGGCTACACGCCAAGGTGGTGTCGTTCCACACGTGGCCAGGTGGGCACATCTCCAGTGGCACACAACCTGTCTCGTTACGGAAGTAATGCGTGCTGGCACAACGGCACACCGAATTCCAACATTCCATGTGAGAGTGCTCTACATTACAATCACTTGACGATACGCAGAATTGACCGTGTAGAGCCGCCACATGCTCACATTGTTCCGATTGGCCTTCGAAGAAATGGCCAGGTAGGCAACGGCAACGATTTATTGTAGTATCGCACTTGGAGTGACTCACTTTAGCAGTACACTCTTTTGATCGTTTGCAAGGCACAGGAGTTTCGTTGGCGGCATAGGCACACCGGGAAGAAGCCACTGCTCGATAGCTTTCTCGGCATCTACACCGACCAAACATTTTGTCAAGCAGGAAATTAATCTCTCGATCTCCATTGATCTTGTTGTAGAAGACCCATTGTTTGTAAGATGGAATCGATGTAATTTCGATTGGCACAAGAAATGTTGCAATACAAGCTGCATGTGGAGTAGAGTTGCACTCGCGAGTGTGTAGGCAGAGTTCACCTAGGTTGCGATGCTTTAAACATGGTATATCACTAGTCAAGTAGATGGGAAGTTCGGGTGGACATTGGCACTGACCACTGGTCACGTTGCATACTCGACCGAGACCCGTACAAACGCTAGTGTCAATTGAGCAATTCGCACCGGTTGTCGAGGTAGACATGCTGAAATGTGACCCGGCACTGACGACTATGATGGTTAGGGAGAGAAAAGTGGCAACCAAAGTAAAGACAAGATCATGTGGCATCGTGACTTAGGTCCGAGTATTCGAAACGGGCTGGGCACAGCGCCGCATGCGCGACCTCGCTTTTGAACAAAATCTGGTGACACGAGATAGCCAAGTGAGTTAGTCACTTTAAAGTTACAGTTAGTTTGGCGCGTCACGAACTACACAGATCGTTGCTCTCTCATCGAGTGGTGGCCACTGAAGCGAAGACAATGAGGCCAAACTAGTTTGCTGTTGGTATTTCTCTTGGCTAGTGCAAGGACGGACTAGACAAATGTTTTGAATCATGTTGACGAAATGTGCCACGCAAAGTTACATTTTTGTTAAAGACACGGGAGAGAGAGATGAGAGCTTTGACGAGCGCACCAAGTGATTGTCAAGTAAGATTTGTCGCGAGCAAGCCACCAGAGTGAAGTGCAGAGGGCCAATCAATTAGACTGCGACGCTGACCGACAGCACGAGAGGGAGATGAATCGGCCAGATCGCAGTAGGCAAACACCGATCGATTGAAAGCAACAGTGGAGTCGACTGTGAGCACCTCTGTCGACGAGGATGATGAGGAAAATGGGAAGGTGCCTGACAAGACGCGAGGGCAACAATGGCCGAAGCTCGAATGAGTGAAGAAATCACACTATCGTCGAAATTAAGGCTAGTAAGGCGCACGCTAGTAAGACGATCATGGTGCCTATATTGGATTCAATGTACAATGGCTTGCCTCCCTGTGGATGGCGCGCAACAACTGTCAGTGCGTGTGAGTCAAGTGGCATAAGTGGTTGAGATGATAATTAGTGGAGCAACGAGTCGAGCCCATCCAGACACCAAGAGGCCAACGGACACGCAGTGACACTCTCTCGATCCATTCCAGCTCGTTAGACTTATTTTATTGGCATTCTCATGACAAAACTACGTGTGCATGCAATGAGTCGACAAGAAAAGCAATGGTGGTCGGTATTTGATTTAGTCGATGGTGGCCATCACGAGTCTCACTCGACCCGAAGTGGCAACGAGGAAAACGCACGTTCGCTGTTAGGGTAGAGAGCGATGCAGGCTAAAGACAGAGAGGCGACTGGAAGGTTTTTCCCTTCACCAACTGCTCCAGGTTTTCACCGTCGTACGAGGTGAGTGGCGAGATCTCGCACACTACTTGGTTATCCACGTGACTGCAACAAACACATTGGTTAGAGTGACTTTTCACTGCCCAACACCCGAGAATCATAAAGCGTAAAAATGAGGTTAGCTTCGAATCTAGGTTAGAGTATCATCAATCCTGAAGCGAACTCAATCATCGTGAACTATGATCTCAAGCAGCGTTGACAACACTATTTATAGCCATTTAAGAGTATGAACACCGGATTTATGCGAAATAGCCACTCTTGTCGCAGTGTAAATTGCGGATGAGATTACATTGCCAGAGTGGTGGATATTTTGTATAAATCCGCTATCGCCCTGAAGGCTGTGTGCGCAAAAAGGAAAGGTTTGCTATCAATGATTACTTATTGTTCGAGTCGGGATGGCCACAGGTGACACCGGCTAGAGCGGGACTGCACGATGCATCGGTATTACAACAAGGGAACCCAACCAAGGGTGCAGGGGTAAGTTTGCAACGGTAACAAGGGACGAGCGAAGTGTGTGTGCAACACAAGATAAACATGCAAAAGTAGAATCAAAGACTTGTGTCAATACCGTGGCGGGTGAAGGTAGCATCAGGATGTCGATTGGACTTTCGCAAACCCGTAAAATCTACATATGAAATCAAATATAAACCAACCTTGGAATGAGCGGCAGCGAGACGCCATGCTCGTCGACAAACTTGCCACCAGCGTTGAGCACATAGCGTTGGTGGAGATTGTAGAGTGAGAGTCTCGAGGTGGTCGGTGTATCCTTATCACAGTCGTCACTGTTCTTCAGCGGCGAGAACTCATCCTCACGTAACACCTCCCACACGGCGAATTTACTACGATCCCAACTATGATTAGAAAACAATTTGACCAAGCAAAGCATCGACACTTACCTGGCAAATTCAAACACGTCGAAAACAAACTTTTCTAGCTTAATACCATTCGGCTTGTCTGGCTTTACTCGAACTCCGTTTTTGTCAATGTGTGCGATCTTCTTCTTGGCAATGTGGTACTTCAGTTGATCATCCCTAAAAATCCCCTCGAAATGAGCTTCGTGTTCGATTCAAGCATACATGTGCAGACTCACTTGACTTTGTTGGTCAAAAAGTCCAAGGTGAAATAGTGATTGCAGATATTGCCCGCGTTGAACAAAAGTCGGCCGTCTGGGTTGCGTTTTTGAGCAGTTTGGAGTGACACTTCGCTATACTCAACTACCTTAAATTTGCCTTTGACCTTGCAGATGATACCCACTGCCTCGCTGGGTAGCACTTTCTCAACCACCTTAGCAGCACACTCTGCGCCCTTGGAGATGCAGTAGCCGATGAAGACAGGGTCAGCCACCTTGACCAAGATATTGTCCACACAGTAGACATGCACGTGCTCGATGCCACGCTGCTTCATGTCAGCCAAGATGCCTTGCTGCCTCAACGCTTCGTACAAACCACCGTTTCCGTTGGGAGCACGGGCCAACTTGAATGGCTGATCAAGCAGAATTTTGCCATTCAAGTCGAAACAAGGAATCGTATTTTGCTCAAACACAACCACATTTTCTTGCTTTAAGCTAAAGTAATCATTTTTCTTAAAAAACTCAAGCGTAGGCTCGATGGTGGCATCTGAAGTCATGATGTACCAAGGAATGTTCGAGGTTTTCCCGGTAGCCTGCTGTGCACACTCCTCCAACTTGACAATTCTTTCAGCTTGAATCTGATAAAGGGTCTTGTGCGAGGGTAAACCCACATCGAACATGCCTTTAGGCAAGCTCGAACCGAGCCTGGTGCCTTGGCCTCCAGCCAGTAGTAGTGCGGCCACTTTGCCTTCAGAAATCGCTTTTAATCCTGTCATTAATGACAAAATTTTAATTAAATGCAAACCACAATGTATTTTTACCTTTCTGGCGGAAGTGCTGAATTTCTTCCTTCGAGGTGCGAGCAATGCTTTGATGAATTGAAGAATCGAGTGGCTCCAACAAGTTGTCAATCGATTCTCGCTCTTGATCCGAAAAATATTCTTTCTTGCACAAGGTCCCATAGTTAACACTTTTGATATCATCTATCAGTTTCTTTTTCTCAACTTCGTTGAGTTCCGAGACATAGTTGAGTAAGTGTTGCTGTTTGTAGGTAGCCACAAGGGCGTCAACATCTTGGTTTTGAACCATAGTGAATGATGAGTCTAGGGTTGCCAAAGGTTAGTACGATAAGTAACTTTAACAAGATGCCAAATAATTTCCGATGGAAGCACTGCAAATGGCGCGCACGTTGTTGATCAATTCGACAGTGATACTACTAGAAGTTTCAGATCCGTGCACCTGCCTAGTGGCGCTATTCAGCTGCGCAGAACGACCACTAAAATATGACCCAAATCAAGATAGAGTTGGGCGAAGCCTGAGAGTTGTTTCCAGTCAAACTAGAACAATCGAAACAGAAATAATAAGACTGAAACTAAAAAGGAGAAAATGACTTCACTGACAGAGTGATTGAAGGAGGGATGGGCGGAAAGAGGGGCGAGTACTGACTAGACAAGTCCGTCTTTATTGTTCAATGTCTGCCTCGCGGGACCGGACAAGTTACCTTGCCACAAATTTCGCCCATCGCACTTGAACGATGGCATCGTGCCAATGTGAGCGCGCCACTTTCCCCTCCCGGCTAAGGCTATGTGCATATTTGAAAGTATAATTGTAATACAAAACAACATACCTTTCTTGCAATGGTTATTTCAAAAATAAAATTTATTCAAAAATAAACAAAGTTGATGATAAAATCTGGATTCGTAAGACAAGCTTGGTCAATGAGCTGGGTAGTGGTGAAGATGAGATACAATGTTGTTGATGACTAGTTTATATATAAAGGTGGAGAGTAGAGTGGATGAGAAGCGGAAAGAACTCATTCCACGGTTGCTAGGTCGGCGGAAACCGGGTGCGGTGGTGGCGAGGATCAATCGGTGCGGACACGAGTAAGAATGTGCAGACACGAGCCATAGACAAGAAGATGGTACCACCACCAGTTGAAGTGCGTCCCTATCGCGTGCTGGGATTCCGCCAAGGCGCCCAAAACAAGTGAACTTAATCGCTCATCTGGGAAACGGTGCAATCGAGTGCATGTGAGCGATCGGACAGGATCTCTGACATTGCACACGTATAATGGATAAGGACGAGTGGAGATATGGTGGGCGCAGGCCGTGGTGAGTTATCGAAGCCCGGTGAGTGAGAGATGTGCCGGGCACAGATGGCCACCGACACTTGTAGTCTGCCACCAGGCAAGCTTGCCGCCACTCCACTGCAACCCACTGACGTGGCCCTCTCATTCACACTCTACCATATGAGATGCATCTCACTCTACCCCACTCTGATGCACATGTCACACATCACCGAGATCAATTCACTCGTCCTACCAACTTCACTGCTGCAATCAACAAGCCAATCTGAGTTCACACTTAATGCCAATGATTACTTGTGATTAGTTTATCTTGTTTACTAATCTTGTGATAAATAGCTATATTCAAAGTTTCCCAAGATAGCATTTGCCGGTTGTGTTAAAAATAATATGATGAAATTGTTTGAATAGATAACAAGTTTTTATAATGCGATCACCAATGAATGCGGACCAGTCAGGGAGCAATCTTGCTTGACAGGTGACAAGCCTTGAGGGTTAGACATTGACATTGGCAACGCGATTGACAAAGTGGAGGGACACTTGACGGAATGGCTGATAAGTAGATCAAAAAGCATTCTTTGTACAGCAACTCGCAGGGTACCTTTGTCGGTGTAGGTTTGAGGGTGACCCTAGGAATGGCCAGTTGGGCCACGCGGACACAGGCAACGTGGTTCAAATGACATTGTTTATTTATGTTTATGTTTGGGTCGATTTAAACCTCGCCACTATTTCAACTGAGATGGCCCAAGCACCGAGCTTCTCTTCAAATCATACAAATGTGTTGTTTTACGGTATCTCCAAGACAACCAGACAAGGCCAAGCTTAATTCTCACCTCTTGTATTAATACCCAACTGGGATTATTAATACGTTTTTGAGTTATTGGATGACATTTTTTGTTTTATTCCTGTACAAACAACACGTTACTCATAAATGTACGGGTTTCAAAAGAAAAGTTTTCCGTATATATTTATTATTTATTCCCATTAACAGCATATACTTTGTATAAATCACAATTTCAAAACACACGATTAATTGCCATGGAAATATAATGATTACAAAACCTGATGGCAACTCATCTGTTCAACTATTCACGATGAACGGTGTTTGTGTGGTTATGTTAAAGTTGTCAGCCGAGCTGGACACAACAGCATAATTGTTATTATAAGGATAATAATAATAATAAATTGGTATATCTCACTTTTTACTGAATTTCTTATGAATTAGTAGAAAAATAGCGGACAAGATGAGTGCAGAAATTCCGACAAAAATGTACACAGCACCAATGAAGGGGTTTTTGCCGCCCAACCACGAGGTGTTTGAGATTATAAAACGCTTCTTGCCTTTGAACTCTGCCACAGGAAAGTCTAGGGTGAGAAATGAGATAGATGAGAAGAGATGCAAAAGTATAGTAATATACTAACTATAAGTGATGGTCACTCGGTACTGTCCCTTTGGCAAGGAATCTTGGTAATCCACTTCCTCGCTATCCTTTCGATCGTGAGCGATACGACCATAAAGCTTGCGAAAGGTTGGAAACGCCGAGGTTCTCATCCACACAATGAATCGCTCGTTCTGGAAGCCGTTGTTACTGGGATCGTGCTTGTCTAGTTCATACACTGGTTCAGGCCAGTTGGCGGGCTTAATCGTACCGTTGAAGGCAAGTTGTAGGTTTGAAGAACCTTTCAGAGACGGATTGTGGAATTTGTTTTTCTTGTCAGTAGCCCACGCAATGCCCGTCTCGACGAAAGGTACACTGCGGTACTTATCCTCTTTGGAATTTCGGCGCTCCAGCTTAAATGTGTCGTTAAAGAAGCTGTTGGCAATAGCACCACATGGAGCGACTTGTTTGACCAGTTGATCCACTGGATCCAATCGATAGCTAAATGGGTCGCACTCGTGACCAATTTTGAGATGTCCCAACAATTGGTAGTCACTGCGCGACTTGACATAACGACGGTGATTCTGGTAGAAGTTGTTCAGTCCGTAGTAAATAAAAACATCACGCTTTATGTCGGTGTCAAGTTGAAACTCGATTTCACACTTGCACTCTTCTTTTGTGTCCCGATGAGTAGCGATAAATTCGGAACATAGAACCGGTGCAGTGTTATTGCTGGTAGGATCTACACGTTGACACGAGGTATAGTCGTGCTCGAATTCGTAAACCTAGATTAACAGTAGTTGATGATTGAGATTTAAGTGCATAAATGACGTACTTTAGAGGAAGAGATGAGCAATCCAATGCCAACCGGAATGAAGGCAACGCCAATCAAAAAGAATGTGGGCAATACTGTGCCTGCAGTGAGGATTGGTTGCCAAGCTGAAAGCTTTTGCTGTTTGAATGCACTATCTATAATAGTAATGATGGTGTGAGGGAGAAAATCAAAGTCAATTGATCAATTTCACTACTTACTTGAAGGCCGCTGATTTTTGGATTCTCCAATGGGCACAATATTGTTAGACATGTTGGCAATAATTGGATGCAATCGTGGCCCAAACAAAAAACACTAATTTTACTATAATTTTTATAGTTCCAGAAAAAAAGAAACCTCTAAGTAATATATACGAATTGGTGAGCCAATGAAATTGCATTAAAGATTAAATCCAATTAATAAAAAAATGAAAGTATTACAAGTTATCAGATCACACGGTCTACTGGAGAGCCTCGGTACACTCAGCATTGCAGCTGATCAGATGGGCTCATCTTGGCCAAATGAGTTCAAGGTGGGCCGTGGACGACTGGTGATAGTCACTTCTCCACCATGGACAGTAGAGTAATTTAATTAGAACTAGGCAAACGGCACTCGAGCTATCTGGCTGCTTGGTCGGGCGTGTCGAGCATTTCGGCACTGGAACAGGGTCGGGCCGCGACTAGTGCCACAATCGATCGGTGGCCCACCGATGGTGGGTAGTGGTAATCCAGACACATTCAGGCACGCGATACACCGTCTACCTATGTTCACTGGGGCTAAGTCAATCGATCACTAAGCAAAACATAGACTTTCATTTGGTGGCACGCCAAGCTCCATGCACTCTCCGCTCAACTACAAAACAACCACTGTATTTGTTTTGCTTTGCACCCAACATAAGTTGCGCACCAGTACTAACGTGGCGCGAAAATTTGCTAGTAAGCTATAGCGAGAACCACCTTGGTTGGCTCTCTTCTGCAAACTGCATATACCCGATTTCAAGCAAATTGTGATTTAACTTGGAAAAACGTGGCTTTTCTTTTCCCATCCCGCGTTTTGCCTATAGACAAATCTCGATTTGACTAAGCAGATCGTAATTTGCCATACACAAAATATTTTTATCAAAATGTTTATAGAGCCAAGTAAAAACAAATTACACTTGATCTCTATCAAAAAATATTTATTGTTGCATGTTAGCAAATAAAATGATCAATGACAGATGAGAATTCAAAAAAATACAGCAAATGGTTAAACTTAAAGCATAAGAATGATGGTTGTCTGACAAATAGCCTTAAGAGTCTCAGACTGTTCCAAAGGTTGTCATGATTTCTTCACATTCAAAGTAGATTGTCCATTTGTTCCATAATGTTTTTCATGAGATCGGTCACGGGCAAGATGTTGCCGTCCTTCGGGTGAGTGATCGCGCTTCTAAATAAACAAATAAACCTTTGGGAATAAGAACCTCAAGAATTAGGTATTGACAAACTAACCCGAGGTGATGAGTCACGACGTCGATGCCTCTCCACTGAACGGCGATCGCGTTTCGAATGATGAAGAGAAGGTTTCTTTCGTGCTTCGGGACTTAGAGTGCGTGAGGATGAACGAACATCTCGCTCTTTTCCGAAGAAACGTCTTGACTCTCGGTCAGACTTCTTATAGTAGTCACTCTGTTTGAAACCATTAGGTTCTTTAGCACTATCGTCTCCTATATCCTTGTCTTTTGATCGAGATCGGCTTTTGTCTTTTCTGTGCTTGGAAGGGGTAGAATCTTTTTGGTGGCGTTCTTCAGAAGTGCGTCGATTTGAATCAACATGCTTCACGATGTTTTTCGACAAATGCTCATCGCCTGACACCTCTTCGAGCATCATACGTTTCCTGGCCTCCTCAGAGGAAGATCGAGAACGATTTCTACTTTTTGCAGTGGAGTTTTTGCGGCCGAGGCCCTCATTTCGATCATTCGAAACTGATCTACTACGTCGGTTACGACTGTTTGAGTTAAAATATCCTCGTTTGAATGATGTAGTATTTCTTCGAGAATCTCGTTCACGAGAACGAGATCGACTGCTTTGATTATTACGCGATTGGTAGCCATATCGTCGCCTAAATCAACAACGATTAATTAACTAATCAACTCAAGTATAAGCCTAATTACCCATAAGCTGGTCGCGAGTCTGATGTAGATCTGTCCTTATCACCCGAGTTATGCTCTGAGTTGTCTTTGACCTCTTGCTTAGCTTTGGATTCTGCGACCACTTCTTTGAATGGCTTCAACTTGGCTTGCTCGGATCGCCAGTGAGGTGGAGTCTCGCTGCGGCGAAACCTCCGACGGTCCTCGGGCGACGGAGTTCGGTAACGAACAAAACCACGCCCTTTAATCTTGCGACCTGACTTAGAGGAATCGTACCGACGAATGTAAGGGTTGCGTTGTCTCTCCTCTCGACGTCCACTCTCAGTCTCTCCTTTGGACTGGTTTGTATAACGAGATAGAAAGCGATTTTGAGGAACTTCAGGAATCTCATCCGGATTGATTTTTACATTGTACTTGGCAATATTGCTGTCACCAAGTCATCGGTTAGATTGCAAGCAGTTTAGCATTCTATTACTCACAATGGATGCACGACATTCACTTTAGGTCCGGAGTCGGCAACTTCGCCTTCTTCCTTTTCACTCTCACCCTCATCGGACTTTTTGGTCTTCTTTCTTGATGACTCGCTTTGACTTGAGTCACTGTCCGAAGTATCGCTGCTATCATTTTCGCTGCTACTATCACTTTCACTATCCGATTTGTCTTGTTCTTTAAATGGGAAAGATCAATTAATGCAAAAGCAACACACCACGTTATTAATACTTTTCGACTTGATCTGAGGTATGAGTTCGCCACAATTAGCAATGCGAATTTCAAGTACAGGTCTGTCGTTTTTATCCACTTTTTGGCTGCCAATTTTGTCAATCACTTCAAAGCCAGAAATTACATGTCCAAACACAACATGAACTCTGTAGGAACGCATTTTATCAATTTAATTTTAACACTTTTCATATAAAATAACTTACCCGTCCAAATGTTTAGCTGGTGCCAGGGTGCTTTATGACAAAACATTATTATTAAAAAAATTAATTTCTTAAAATAATGTTTAAAACAGTCTAGATTAGCTTACATAAAAAATTGAGATCCGTTTCCCGAGCCTTTGCCTCGGTTTGCCATTGACAACAGCATCGGTTTGTCATGTTTCAATTCAAATGATTCATCTAAACAAAACAATACAGTTTAGACCTCAGAACTTTAGTAAAGCTTTTACCTTCAAATGTGCCACCATAGATACTTTCGCCACCTTTTCCATTGCCTGTTTATACCAAAATAATTAATTCTTTGAAAACACATTATGCAATCGGGTTATCATACCATGCGAGAAATCACCAGTCTGAACCATGAAACCTTTGACAACACGATGAAAAACGGTACCTTTGTAGTGCAAAGGTTTACCGGTCAGTTTACCGAGACCTTTTTCTCCTGAAATTAATAACCATTAGCGATACAAATGTGTATGAAAACTAAAACACCAACCTGTACACAGAGCTCTAAAATTCTCACAAGTCTTCGGACAGATATCATGAAAAAGCTCAAAGATGACGCGACCCCCTGTGAACGAAATGAAAGACGAGTTGATTGTCAAAATAAACAAGAGATACCATTGAAAAGTAACAGTGAGACCAATCTCTTACCATTCTCACCACCAATGGTGATGTCAAAAAAACACCTGGGTCTCAATTTTTCGACTTTCAATTTTTTCACCATTTGAAGCCTTGGTTGGATGGAATCGAATGAGTTGAATTTGTCGAATGAAAATGAGCAAAACAAACGAAAAAGAATGGTGAGGAGAAAGTTGGCTGTGCGGCATATGCATACAACACACACGCCTGGGCAGCCTTCTCCAGTAGTCGTCCTCTGTGCACGGACGACTCTGTTTGCTCAGTGCCTAACCCTCACTGGAGTGATTGGTCCATCTCACTTTCCCCTTTTTGTCACCATGGAGTACCGACTTGGCATTGGAGGCATCGAGAGACGAATTAGGGATCAACAAGAGTTGACTGATCGCAACATCGACAGTGGCTTTCAAGATCTCAAAAATCTGATGTTGCTAATCGAAGACATGGTAGACATCTCGAAGAGTATCAAGGAAAAACTTAAGGAAAAGGGAAATGAAATCTCTTCGGATGAGACGGTTCTCTTCAAGTCATATCTGCTCAGTTTAGGTGTTAATGAAGAGTTTGAGGACACTGTGAAGCGAAGTCAGTACAACAGCGACAATAAATACTATAATGACTTGGGAAAGCAAGTGGCCAAGTTGATTAAACCAATTGCTAAAACAAAGGGTGGTCAGATTGCCCTCACAGAAGTCTATTGTGTCTTCAACCGCGCTCTAGGCTTTGACCTCGTCTCTCCTGATGATCTTCTCAACGCCTGCTCTACTTTGGAGAAGCAGAACCTGGGAATTAAAATGATTAAGTATCCGAGTGGCCTTCTCGCACTGCAATGTGATGATTTTGACCAGAATTACATCAACAACCAGATCTTAGATATATTAAATGAGTTTGAGTCTATATCACCTCAAGAACTTGCCATAAAAATCGACATTGCAGTGGCACTAGCCCGACAACGTTTACTTGACTCCGAAAAGTTTGGGTTAGTATGCCGCGACGAAAGTATTCAAGGCTTGCGCTTTTATCCCAACAAATTCGTAATGTGATTTTATTAATTTATTGTGAATTTATAAATTGATGCGATACGTCATTCTTATTTTTTAAATGTTTAAGTAGGTTTTATTATTATTTATATATATTAAAAAATTGTTTAATCATTCGTGCAAATGCAATAAATTATTTTATTCAAATAAACGCATTGTTAAAGTAAAAAGGCATTTTTATTTTGTTTATAGTTTAAATTTAAGTTTGTGAAACAAATGAAATAAGTCATCAAAACAATGTATTGCGATTCGCCAATCGATGGGTGGCATTTAAATAGTGGCGGTTTGTGTGTCACGTCATGTGTGGAGTGGACCACAGCTGCGACAACTGGTTGGCGTCACGCAAACACACACCAAGTTGTGATCCACTTATGATCTTCCAGCTGTGACCCACATCTGGACCTTTGCATTTACATCTTGGAATCAACCTCTCATTACCTTGAATCTTCTGTGGTGTTTCTTTGTATTTCGATATTTGAACTAGGATGCTTTACTTAATTCAAATAAAAATGTTCCATCTTCCTCTGTGATTATCACCTTGATGTTTCATCATTCAATTCAGATCAACTATTTTTTATATTTATATTCTTATTGTTGTTTTTATTTTGTTTGCTTATCTTTGTAATATTACTGAGTTTACTTTTACAAGATGTTTAAAGGATTTAAAGAGAAACTTTCGAATGAGTATGAGAAAGCGAAAGCCAACATTCAGACACAAGCACTCAATCTGGTAATAAGATTTTACTATTTGTTTACACTTGTCAGCTTTCTCTTTTCTCATCAATATTTTATTTTTTTATTCTAGGTCAACAATGGATCAATTGGGCCACTGACCAACTCTACAGGAGATAACAAACATCTCAACGATGGTGTGGCAAGGATGCGACGTACCGACAGTGCCACTAGTCAAGAGTTGCAACCCGAATCAAGCCGTACCGATACTCCAAAGTATCAGTCTGAGCCGGGTTTTAGTTTGGTTGATCTGGACGATGAAAGTGACCGATCTGGTGTCCCTCCATCTTCTCATGCTCAACAATCGACTTCAAGACTATCGTCCAACTCTGACGCCGACTCGTTCTTTCGCACCAAGTTTTTATCTAACATGGTGTCCAATTTTATGCCTCAATCAGACATTGAAAGTGAATACGAGTCAGAATCTTCAAGTCGCAATTTGGACAACGTTTCGAAAGAGCAATTGCTTGAGTTGTGCTATCGTCTCAAGGATCGTAGCAAGAAATATCGGGAACGGTGGAACGAAGTGGTCAAAGCCTACCGGCAAACAATTGAAGAACGTGACAAACTTAAAAACGTTTTATCTGAGACACAAGACAAGGCGATTAGGAGGATTAGTGAATTGAAGGAGCAGTGCAATCTTGAACAAGAAGCCAAGCGGCATTTAGAAGAAAATCTTCAAGTGACTATTGAAGAAAGAGAAGAACAGATTAAAGTGTTGCAGACTAAGATTGAGCTAGCGAATAACTCGCAATCGAAAAGTGGAGAGCTGATTGAGTTTAATTCTAGCGAAAAAGAAGAACTCGTAACTAAGGCTGAAAGGCTTGAATCGCTCCTAGTCAAAAGCAATGAGTCACTCAAGTCGTCTAAAGAGAAACTGAGTGTTCTAACCAAAGAGAACGAGTCTCTACTTGAGTACAGAGACAAAGCGATCAAGTTAGAAACCGAGATTGAACAAGTGAGAAAACTTAAAGATTCTGCTAGCGCTTCTTTTGCCGAAGCAAAGCAAAAGTTACACGATGAACTCGAATCGAGAAAGATTATCATTAAAGAGCTAAAGGATCAAAACGAGAAGAAAAGTGCCGAGTTGAAACAGAAGAATGCTGAACTCAAATTGAAGAATGAATCTATCAAAGGTTTGAATGAGAAGATTGCCAAGATTGAGAAGGCTTACGAGAATGAAAAGTCAACTTTGATGGAAGAGTTGTCTCGGGGTAAAACTTCAGCCCTCAACATACTTCGCGAAGAGTACGAGCAAAAGATTAAGTCTTCTAGTGACACCTTGGAAGCTAAGATTAAAAGTCTGAGTGAAGAGAATGAAAATCTCAAATCGATGTTGGAAAAGAATCAAGCCACCGCTAGTGACTCACTGCGCAATGAGATCGTCGAGATGGAACAACAGCTTGAAAAACTTCGTGACGAGTTGCATGCCATGGCGGAGGAAAGAAACACAGAACGGGAGCTTTTCGAGCAGAACAGAACCGAGAGTGATGCAGCCAGGCACCACTTGCAAACTCGGATTGATCGTGAACTGAGTGAAATGAATCAAACTTTACGACTGAAGGACCAGCAAATTGAAGAATACACGAGTCAGTTGGCTTCTTTGCGTGTCGAAACTCAAAAGGTGAAAGAGAGCGAAGAGCTTGTAGAACAATTAAAGTCGCAACTTTCTCAGCTTGAGAAGAAATTGGGTGCTGAACGTGATCGTTATGCGCAAGAATTGGAGTCACGGCAGCTTTGCACCACTGCTGACGCGGAAGAGATGGAGAAAAAACTAAACAGTTTGCATGAAGAGTGCCGAGTAAAGAGTGATCGAGTTACAGAATTAGAGAAAAGTTTGCTTGTCAGAGATAGCCATTTCAACGAGCTTAGTAAAGAGAAATGTGATTTTGAGCTTCAACTGAGCAAAGTAGTTGAGGAATTGGGAATTTCACATGAGTCAAATAAACAATTGAAGTTAGAATTGGAGAAGTCGGCCAAGAAGATGGAAGTTACTAAGAAATTGATTGATAAGTTACGAGAAGACAACGTAGCTCTTCAGAAGACTGTTGATTCGCTACAGGAGACTAATGATCAACTTATGGAAGGAAAGAAACGACAAGAAAATGAGTTATCTAGCCTTAATCAAGAAGTGATTTGCTTCAAAAACAAACTGATTGACATCTTCTATAGTGAATACGCTGACGGTGATGTGCAAGATATCGCCAGTCTCAATTATGCAGAATTTCTGGACAAAGTTCAAGTTTGCTATCAAAAGAGGGTGAACGAAGATTCACAATTGCATGAGCGAGTTAATCAATTGGAAGAATTGGTGGCAGAATTGCGTGGTGAGACTGAACAAACTATTGCCAAAGAGCGACAACATTTTGAGACGCTCAAGTTGGCTAACCAAGAATTGACACGTGAAGTTGAACGGTTGAGAAGTGTTGAACTGAACTATGGTGACGTGAAGGATAATCTAGAGCAACGCACTGCTCAGTTGGCCGAGTTTGAGGAGCAAGTGCAGAATTTGACCGCCACTTTGATCAAAAACCAAGAATTATTGAAAGATTCTAACAAAAATTTGAAGGCAAAGAATATAGAATTGGAAGAAGTCAATCAATTGCTTAATCAAATGAAGGAAAATTTTACTGAAAAAGAACGTCAAATTAGCGAAATGCAAAATTTACAGCAACAAAAAGATGCAATGAATGGCCAGTACGAGCAATTGCAAGCTGAATTGAGTCAACTTTGCAATCAGAAAGATCAATTGCAAGAAGAGTTGAAGCTTTCTTCTCATAAATGTGATGACTTGAGCAAACAGTTAGCAGAATCAAACAGGAAAAATTCTAGTTATTCTGAAAAGATTTCTAAGATCAAGTCAAACACTAAAGAGATTCTAGAGTCGAAACACAAGCTAGAAAGTCTACTTCATGATAAAGAATCGGAGATCAATTTGGTTAGGCAGAAGCACAAAGACTCCGCCGAACAAACCTCACAGTTGCAGCATTTGATTGAAGAACTACAAGTCAAGCTTACATCGCAAGAGGATGAAAAGTCCCGAGTTAATGCGGATATTGAACGATTGCAGCAGATGGTACAGAGTAAGCAGAAACAAGAGAGCGAGGCTCTAATCAAAGTTAAAGAATTGGAGAGTCAAATCGAGTTGTTACACTCTGAGAAGCAGTCCAAAGGGAGTGAAGTGCAGAACGTACTGGAAGAGCTTCGCAAACGGGAAGAGATCTGTGCTGAGCTCGAAGAGAAGCTCAAGTTGCGCGACACTTGCGAACAAGAATTGCGCACTGAGATTATTGCACTGGAGGAGAAACTTAAACATAACATTCGAGGGGAAAAGGAATTAAAGGAGGATATGAAGATTAACAAAGAGGTTAACGAATCTCTCAAGGAGCAGGTTCATCGCTATCTGGCTGATATTAATGAACTCAAAAACGAGATGGAAGCGATGCGAGCTAAGCACGAGGAGACAGTGGCTAAATTATACAATCAACTAGAAGTACGTGAATCGCAACTTGATGAGAGTCTCATGAACGCTAATTCACAGTATAACTTGACCGTGCAAGATCTGCTCAAGTCTAAAACTGAGATTTCACGACTGACCAATGAGGTAGAAGAATTGAGTGCTGCTAAAAGAGAACTCGAAAGCCGTTTTTCTTCTGAGCAAATGAATGTGGAAGAGCAGTTGCGCAAGGCCAATCAGCAGCACCAGTGCCAAATTGAGTTGCTCCATTCGAAACTAGAGGAACAAAGGCAAGAAATAGCAGAAAAGATGGATCAGTTCGACAACCAAGAAAGCCAACGAATCGCTGAGCACAAGAAACTGATTGAGCAACTTGAAGGTGAAATCGGAGAAAAGAATGTGGCGCTTGAAGAGGTTCACGAATACTACCAACAGAGACTGAAGTTAAAAGACAATGAACTTAAGCATTTGCACGAACAGTTGACCAGCACGGATCGCAACAACTACCAAATTAACGCTCTACAAAACTCTATTCTTCAGTATCAGTAAGTAGATTTACATTACTAACATTTTAAGGTTATTGATCATGTTTTTCAATTGAGTGAGGAGAACTCTCGTCTCAAAGAACTCATCAACATTCGTCATGAAAAGTCGAACAGTGAGCAGACATCGCACTCAAGACTTAATTCGGACATGGAGAATTGTGCTCTTTTAGGTGTTCATCTCCCGCAGCCAACCGAGTACGAGTATCTACGTAATATTCTCTTCGAGTTTATGATGGGTCGCGAGCCTGTGGTGAGTAGTAGTACTAGGGTGGTGAGAAGCAGTGATTAACTCGTTTCTTCTTTGCTCGCAAGACGTTAGCCAAGGTAATCGCTGCTGTGATGAGGTTCAGCAATGACCAGACTGATCAAATCATTCGGAAGCAGGAATCGATTCACGTCAAACACGGCAAGCAATCACAGTAACAACAGTTTTCCACTCTAATTCTTGTGATCCTCTTTCTACAAAGCTAATGTATATAATTTTTTCTTTTAATTTATTCTTTTATATTATATTATATATTATATTTTTGGAAGCATTTTGTTCTCCGGTCACTAATCATTGCTTGTAAATGTATGTGTATTTTGTCATAACTTATTATTTCTTCTGACACGAACCAGATTTAACATTTAACAAAAGAACTATTTTTAATTTATTATTGAATATTGGCAACTGTGAGAATATTGACTTTGTTTAATATGAACCAAGTAGATGAATCGAGTGTTAATCTGGTTCAATTGTTGTGGAATACATTTAAAAAAATGAATTGTGGTTGCGCTTTAATTTTGGCGCTTGTCCTCGTTCTTCTATATGAGTTGTTAAGGCACGCAATCACGTTAGTGAACTTGACACCGACACAGACCATATAGTAAGAGGTGAGAGTTGATGTGATTCATTCCTATAGATGAGACCTATGGTGAAACGATGCTTCTGGTGTGAGAGTGCGCATTGGGCACTGTCTTGGCCGCATCAATGCCAAGAGAGCTTGTGAACCAAGGCTCGGACCACTGAGTGACCCGGGTGGTGAGTGCCACCACAGACAAGCTCCTTTCTCTAAACTCCCACGGTTAGTATTTTTCATTTTTCCATGGCTTGTTTCATGAAATGTCTTGCACAGTGAACAACCATGAGATCAACCTTTTACCGGAAGATGTGATAGTGGATGTGCTGCGATTAGCACACCAGCCATGCTCGAGTATAACGGCTGAAGCGATCTTTTCACTCTTCTAAGCAACTCATGTCTTCCACTCCAACCATGTGATACATCATATCACCATTCATTTTGATTGATTCAAATACAGTCTTCCACATCAACTTGCTTTAGCTATGTTGCAATCTTGCTAGCAAGTGCCCTACTGAGTCTTCCAATTTTGATCTGGTTTAAACTGAATTATTCAATTATTTTCTAAGCGCTGTTGAATTATTTTGTTTAACTTACTCAAACTTGTTCTTCAAACCTTCAATATTTGTAGAATTGTTACTAGTTTTTATCTAATTTCGTTGAAGCAGCCAACAGTTTAATCATGGATGAAAAGGTGTCCAATTTTTTCAATTCATTGTCCGGTATTAAGGAAAGAATTAAAAGCAAGATCCCGGAGCCATGCACCGAGGCAATGGAAAAGATGAAAATCAACAAAAGTAGACCGAATGAGCAGCACGAGATGGGCACTTTTCGGACTTTTGAAAAGACAGACAACAATCCGTTTCGAGATGAGGCTGGCTACAGCGAGTACCAAGAGGGGGTTGACCAGTCAAATGGCTATTACTCTTCTCAAGGTGCTCCTGAGGAATTCGACCCACACACTGGCAGCACGGGAAAGATTTCTGCCTGGCAAGCCGGTTGGAACGTGACCAATGCAATCCAGGTGCGCTACTGATACCTATGGATTTCACTGGTACTATTGGTTTGATTTGCAGGGCATGTTCATCGTGAGTTTACCGTATGCAGTGTTGCACGGTGGCTACTGGGGAGTGTTTGTGCTTGTCTTCGTGGCCTACATCTGCTGCCACACTGGTAAAATCCTGGTCGAGTGTCTCTACGAGCCCGACGAAAATGGACAGATGATTCGTGTGCGTGACAGCTACGTCAAGATTGCTGACGATTGCTTAGGACAGAATTACGGCGGCAAGATGGTCAACACAGCACAGATCATCGAGCTCATCATGACCTGCATTCTTTATGTGGTTCTCTGTGGTGACCTTCTCATCGGCACCTTCCCCGAAAGTGTCATTGACCAACGTTCGTGGATGATGATCTGCACCATGCTCCTTCTTCCTTGCGCTTTCCTCACCGATCTTCGCGCCGTCTCTACCCTTAGGTACATCATAGATCAGTTCGATCATGCGAGTCTTTAACTAACCATCTATGTTTTGGCATAGTTTTTGGTGCACTGTGACACACATTTTCTTGAATATCATCATACTTGGCTACTGTTTAATTCAAATTGGTGACTGGCAGTGGTCTAAGGTATTCACATAAAAATCATTCTTGATAAACTCATGTGTTGATTTTACCTAGGTCACTTTTCGATTGGACATGAGCACTTTTCCCATCACACTTGGAATTGTTGTGTTCAGTTACACTTCTCAGATTTTTCTGCCCACCCTGGAAGGCAATATGAAAAACCGGGATGAGTTTCACGACATGTTAGACTGGAGTCATATTGCAGCAGCCGTCTTCAAGGTAGACCTCTATTCTAGATGGATCAAGTGATTCTCACTTTGTTCATAGGGCTTGTTTGCCTATGTCGGTTTTCTGACTTTTGGCGAAGAGACGCAAGACGTAATCACCAATAATCTACCTACACGCGGTTTTCGAGCCTTGGTCAACTTAACCCTGGTAGCCAAAGCTCTGCTTTCGTATCCACTTCCATACTTTGCTGCTGCAGCTCTTCTTGAATCTACATTTTTCCGGGGCAAACCAACTGTAAATCGTCCAGACGGCGAGGGCGAGCAACCATTTCCTACGTGCTGGGGCAAAGACAACGACCTTCGCGTGTGGGCTCTGGCTCTACGGGTACTATTAGTGCTCTTCACCATGTTTATGGCTAGTAAGTGAATTACTTTAACCTATTCAAATTTAATTCTTACACTTTTCATTTGCTTTCCTTATTTTCCTTGTTCAGTCTCTATTCCACACTTTGTACTGTTGATGGGTTTAATTGGAAATTTCACTGGTACAATGCTTTCGTTTGTCTGGCCCTGTTACTTCCACATGAAGCTAAAGTGGAACTATCTCGACATTCGCATTATTTCCTGGGAAGTGTTCATCATCTGCATGGGTCTCGTGTCTGGCATTATAGGCATAATAACAAGCTTCACGGCTTTAGTGGAAACATACCATCTCCCACTGCCTTATCCTGGCCCCAACGCAATTCAAGGCTAAACATCATACAGTTCGACGTGTCCTGCTAAATCATCATAGACATCTTTAGTTGTTGGATAGCTCGTATAATTCTACATGAAAGCAATGCCTATGCCTTTCAATGATCAAATAATTTACGTGTTTGCAGAATGCTTTCCAATATTCCGTGCCATGCTTCATTGCTTTGAATTTGTTGTCCATTGTTCGTTGTCTAATGCATTGTATTTCGATGTGCCGACCATTGTATCTAGGGTTGTGCTTGTTTGCTTCAAAGCATGTCTACTTTGGGTGCCCAATTAAAAACTTTAGCAGTACTGTAAAGTGTATACCGATGGGTCATGGTTAAATACTTCCGGTTTACAATTTATCGTTTAACAAAAAAAACAATTGATACTAAATACAAAGTACTAAATAAGTAGTACTAAAATTTAGTAAATAAATTTCAAAAAATTGCTACAGACCTTGCATAAACACTACGACCACGATCAATATCACAGGAATTTAACTAACAAAGCGATTTGGCGCCACGCCACGTTTTTTTAGCCACACCGGATAAGTACATTAAATTTCCATTTCTTCACTTTATTTATTATACGCTAACTTGTAGACTAGTTTGAAATAGAAATTTCCCATAACTACTATGTATTTTGGTGCGCCTCGGTTTTCGAGTTTTAAATTTTAAAACTTGTTATTTAACTTCTTAAAAACTATAATAACAATTTTAGAGGGTAACCAAATTAATTTGTAAAAATTGGAAGCTTCTAGTGGTGGTGAATGAAAGGTAATGAATTATCTAGGCTAGGATATGGTGGGTAAAGATGCACCTGACTTAAGCAGAGAGACAGGTGGTGCGCCATTCAAAGCGATATTGCAGTGGGCACTGGTTCGCACAGTGCCAGTGCTACGTAGTATACTCAGCTCAGCTGGTCTGGTCACCACGGGAGCAGCAGTGGGGAGCTCACCTGGCCGTCTCTGTCTGGTCTGCGGGGTCCCTCTGCTCGCACTAGAGGCTATATCTCACTAGCTCACTAGAGCTCTCACGTCACCATGCTTGCCTCACTCGAGGAATGCTAAGTGCCTCGGTAGTGGCGGCAGATCGTGTCGTGCCAACCTGTCTCTCGGTTGTTCCCAGCACCATTTTCTGGGCTTGAACTAGAATGTCACCCAGCATGTCTTCCCCACGGGACTCCAACTGTAACGGTAACGACATTGAGCATTGTCAGATTGGTGGTCGAGTCACAGGTGCCTCTGAACATCCGCATGACACTGTCGTCATCGAGAAAGACACGAGCCATTGCACTGAGAAAAGTCCCTTAACGCAACACCGCCACTCCAATGAAGCTTCAAGAGACGAACCAACTGTGATCAATTGCAAAGTACCTCAAGAATCTTCAACGCCAAACGATGAAGTGTTGAAAGTAAGATCATCGATGAATCAAACCGAAGACATTTTTTCTTCTTTCTTTGGTTTATCTTTGGATGGAAAACCCAAAGAGTTGTGCCAAATTAACTCTGAGTTACTGCAAGATACTTGTGTTGATGATCAATCTAGTTATCTACTAAGACAAGAAGATGACGAATTCGACGAAGGAGACTCTGACGAAACTACCGAGAACGAAGACATTCCAAATTGCAACATTGATGGACAAACGTTGAGTATTGATGAGCGCAAAACGTTGATAGAAAAGACTCAAGTGATTGTTTCAGTAGTCAAGGTTCAAGAGTTTGGTGAGTGATCTATTTTTCTAATTTCTAAAGTGCAACAATAAATTGTGTTTTTTGGTAGAATTTTTTTGTCCACTTGGTGTAAGACGCAAAATAATGTCTTTGGTGAACATCAAGTTTGTAAACTTTTACCATCAGCTTAAGTTTATGCGTCTAGTGATTGGAATCGGTTATCGAGTCACCAACGAGCTTCTAGTAAGACATTCTGACCCACATCGAATCCTGTAAGTGAAAAAAATAATTCTCTTTTCGTTCTTATGCTTCAATTGCTATACTACAGAGCCACTTTATGGATTGCGGTACGAGAAAGAGGCTGCCAATTTCTTGGACCTGCTCTACAGGAGGAAATTCTTCGGTATTAATTCACTTTAATCTATTCACTTAATCTATTGATTATATCTTCAGCCTAGTTGCATTTGTGATGGAATGTGGCGTTGAATTGACTCGCAAAGTACTCACCATGTACATATTACAAAGGCTACAACCTAAATACCCATCACATGCTACCAAGAGCTCAATTGGACACGTTATTCAAATTCTTTATCGAGCAGGTTGCTTTGAGGTAATACATTTTAGAGTTATGTTTTTGTGAATGGCCTATGTTAACAAAAACCTTTGTGTAGCTTATCAGGCGACCCAATGAATCGAGCTTAATGGTTTTAAAGGAGCACTTTCGCAACTATGAGGATTTGAGACGCGAGCACGATTCGCAGCTTGTGGAGATTGCTTTAAATGCTGGTATCAAACTTTCGCCTGAGCAGTGGTCTTCCGTTCTTTACGGTGATGATTTGCATGTGGCACATATGCAATCTATTCAATCCAAGGTATCTCAAGTGTTTCACTTTGCAAATGTTAACCATTTCCTTCTTCATATCTGCTAGCTCAACGGCACTTTGCCTCCCTTCGATCGATTGGTCAAGCAATTGGCTATCACCATGAGTGAACTCGAAGACCATGTCAAAGTTGTAGATGCGTTGCCACACCTGGAAAACTTGGTTCAACTCGACCGAAGTCTCAAAGAAAGCCGTGAGTGCTACGTGAATTCTTTTGATCTCATATTTTAACCCATTTGTTGTAGCTCAAGTTTGTTCATTTGAGAACATGGTGCTCGCCATCGAGTCTATGACTGTGCCCGCAATCAAACTCATCTCATTCATAGGGTACATGCACAACACCAAAGGCATGTTTTCTTATTTCAAGAATCCGATGAAAAATCATTTTTTCTGAGCTACCGAATTGACTCTGTAACGCTTCCTGTGACCACTGTGTGGATTAATTTGTTTTACAAGTATTTTAAAATCTTTTTTTGCCATTCCCATAATTTTATTTCAACCTGTTGCCTTTAACTTGTTATCCCCCGCCTTTTCTTTGTTGAGTAAATGCATTTGATTTATTATAAAATTTTATTTAGGTAGAGCTATCCGAACAAGTATTTCTTACCTAGGAAGAGCAATTTTTTAGTGAGAAGCACTCCAGGAGGTGGAGGTCGGAAAATGGGCGGTGGCATGTGACTTGCATGGTACATGGGCATTAAGTGGTGTGGTCCGCTGTGGTGAGGGTGATGAGAGTGGTGCTCTTCCACACACTCCACACCTGCCTTGCCTGGTTCCACCTCCTTGACGGTGCTAATCAGTGGCATCTTGCCTTGAGGACCCACCAAAGGAAAGCCTCGCAGATAAGAGACATGTGGCATGTGGCGTCCTGGTGGGTGACCCATCAACAGTGGCCCTGCTCGCTGCTGGTAGTTGAATCCTTTTGGGATGATGTACACGTCTTCGTGGAGATAGTTCTTATTGCCATACTTGTGAAATAACTGCTCGCAACACGTGAGGTACTCTTGAAATTTGCCATCCTGGGCAGGCAAATAGTTACCCTGCTTGAAAGTGGCCTTTTTGACATCCTTCGCGGTTGAGATGAGGTCTTTGACGGTACTGCCGTGCGAGTTGAGTTCTTTGCTTTCCTTGTGATCGGTGTGTTGTGTCTCATACGCATGCATATTCTGGTCAGACTCGACGTAGAAATTGGCTAGAGAAAGCGGTGTCTCATAAGTAATTCGACTGTCACTAAAAGGTGTAGTCCACTGTGGAGTTTCAACTTCCTCTTTTTCATCTATTTTAGTGCTAATTAGAGGACTCCATTGCTGGTTCAAATTGCTTTGGTAAGTACCGCTGTACTGGTCTGGTCTACGTTCATCGTTCTTCTTGGTCTGTTCGTAGTATCTTTTGAGATCGTCTATTGAATATGGTTGACCGATCTCGGGTTGTAGAGAAGCTTGCTTCTATTGAATATCAATCAACATTTTTATTTACAATAATTCGACATGACATACCCCAGTTTGGTTGACATCTGGCTCTGTAGTCTCATTGGCTTGATTGCTAGAAACCATGTTTTGCATGATATCGTTGAGCACATGACCCTCTTTGTTGGACAGATAGTGCAACAGTTGTGGGTTTGTTTTACGCAGTCTCTCTAACTGGGGATACATGTTGTGATTCTTTAGGAGATTTGTTATACTTGAACTGAAATCGCTGGTGCCGTTTTGTTCAAGTGTCGATTCCACCACGGATGACTCTGATTGTTGGTGGTCAGTGACGCCATCAAATCTCTCCACTCCACTCGACAGCTCTTCAAACCACTGCTCCAAGGGTCCAAAACTGGCTTGAGACCAAGCTATCAAGTGAAGGATGATCAGAAGGGACAATTGGTTCATGTTAGTCGTGAAAATGGCAACATGAATGTAAGGGCTAACAAATTAGACCACTCGTGGCAAGTTCATTTTCATTACTGAAAGTCAGACACGAGCGAAATGGAGGCTGTATGCTGTCTTTGGCACAGCTAACCACAGAATAAAATGGTGCTACAATTGATAGTGAATCGACAGTGGTCACAATCACTGGTTGAGTGATTGCGAAGCGATAGGTAGTCAACAGCGCGCGGCTCTATTTTTGAGTGTGGAAAGCGCATTGTATGGCTCGGAGAGTGGGACTACTGGGCACAAAGCGGGCACCGAGTAGAGTCGGCATCAAAAAGCCACCTCTGGCAATGACACGAGGTGATGAGGTGTCGCCAGTCGACACGGAACATGCTTCACGTGCCACCAAGTGGACCAAATCGGATCATAACACGGTCCAAGCGGTGGCACCTTTGTTTCCACTGGCCACACGCATCCAAGCAAAACACAGATAATGAGGATGGAGGCGAGTGGCTAATGGAGGTCCATTGAGGACGAAAGTCGATGGCGCCCTCCACTAGGATCTCGGTGCTAACCTAGTTTTGCCTCCAATCGGTTCCACTTTATCATCAACTGCTTGCTTTCATGCTTCCCGCCACCAATTGGCGCTAAACCGGAATCAACAATCTCTATGTGATCATTCATCGCATTCAACTCTTTATCACTGGCTAATTTCACTGTCATTTTTTACCCTAATTAAGCCATAATTTTTCAACTGATGAATATTAAAACTAAGAATATAAAAATAAAACTTATAATATACAGTAAACGAACGTTTTCAAACACCTTTAACTTTGCTATATATTTGAAATCATCATTATTAATGTTCAATTTTTCAGTTTAAAAAATGATTTTTGAAATATCAAAAACCCATTATAAAATGTTTATAAATACATGTTGATATGACTGCTTTAAATTAAAGTTTAATTCAACCTTTAGGCACTAGAGCTCACCAGTTTGAACTTTTATAGAACTATAAACATTCTTTTTCAACTACATACAAGTTGTATAAAAAAATTTATTAACTAAAATTTTTAAAAAATCTATAGAAGAAATATCTATCAATTAAAATAAAATGAAGTAATCAAATTGAATGTTTGGGAAAAACAGACGATCTAAGATTGAGAATGTACGCAGAATAAATCGCTGACAGTGAGCCTGAAACTGGCACGTACTCAGTGGAAAGTCACAACACAAAAAAGGCGCCAATTGGGTTTTTACTTTGTTAAAGGGCCAGTGCGACAGTGTGTGTAAGGCAGTGTTGTGTAGTGTAGTAGAGTAACCTCTTTGTCTGCTTGCAACCTCTTGACATTTTAGCCTACAAACCTTGGTCCGCTTGACGTCTTGAAACATGTCATCGCTTGGAGAGAATCAAGAACGGGTTGACTCGAGCCAAAAACGTCCTTCCAGTCCGAGGTCGGAAAGTTCGCAAGCGAAACGCTTAAATGATGGCTCTTCGGTGGGACATCTGAACAGAAACCAAGAAAATGAAGTTTTCCAAGAACCATCGTCCGAGTTGCACATTCGGAGTGGTGTGGGTGCTAGTTCGCCTATGCGCTATGATTTCAGCTCTGAAGTTGGAAGTCAACTACCTACGCTTTTCTCGGTTGGTTCTAATCTCAAGCGTTACGACATTCGGTCGGAATCGAGGAGTCTTCGGCAAATTAATCTCAACGTTCCCAATGAGAGTAGCACGGCTAGTGAATCTAGTGTCCACCAGAATGCCCCTCAGCTCGTGGTTTGGGGTACTGATGTCTCGATCAGTCAGTGCCGTAATAAATTCAAGAAGTTTATCAAAACTTTTAAGCAAAATGACAGCGAGCTCGAGTCTGATGAAATTCAAAGTAGTCAAGATTTTACTGATTATGACATCGATTCATATCAGGAGCGGGATAAGCCTTATTACGTGAAGAAACTGAAGGAGTGTATTATTCTTGGTGACTATTATCTCAATATTAATTGTCAACATGTGCACCAGTTTGATGAAACTCTGTATCGGCAGCTGGTGTGCTACCCGCAAGAGGTCATTCCAACCTTTGACATGGCTATTAATGAGATTGTCAATGAATTGGGATTTGAAATTCCTAATATGGAAAGAATCTACATTAGACCATACAACGTTCAGAAGCTATCAAATATTCGTAATCTGAATCCAGATGACATTAACCAATTAATTACTGTCTCAGGCATGGTCACTCGAAGCTCTAACATTATCGCTGAGATGTGTGTTGCTTTCTTTCAATGCTCTGTCTGCCAATTTAGTGTAACGATTGAGGTTGATCGTGGTTCAATTGCCGAACCTCAAGTTTGTCGTCATTGCAACAGCAAGTTTTCATTTGCACTAATCCATAATCGGTGCAAGTACACCGACAAGCAACAGGTCAAACTGCAAGAGTCGCCGGATGATATGCCTCCTGGCCAGACTCCTTACACAGTTCTTCTTTACGGTTGCGCCGATTTGGTGGACAAAGTTCAACCAGGTGAGCGGGTCACTGTGACCGGCATCTATCGAGCCTCTTCTATTCGGGTTCACCCCAAGATCCGAAATGTCAAGTCAGTCTTTCGCACTCATATTGACGTTGTTCACTACCGCAAGGTAGAACATAAACGCTTGCATGACACCAACCACGAACTCAAATTGCCCAAGGAGCGTGTTGACAAGCTGATAGCTTTATCTAATTTGCCGGACATTTACGAGAGACTGGCTCACTCTCTGGCTCCCAGCATTTTTGGACACGAGGATATTAAGAAAGGAATTCTCTTGCAACTCTTTGGTGGAACTCGATGTGACAACATCAAGCTTGATCCGAACAAGACTACTTTTCGCTCCGAGATTAACATTCTATTGTGTGGGGACCCCGGAACCAGCAAATCGCAGTTTTTGCAGTATGTCTACAATCTGGTGCCCCGCGGCCAATACACTAGCGGTAAAGGATCTAGTGCTGTTGGTTTGACAGCTTATGTTACCAAGGATCCCGACACAAAGCAAATGGTTCTCCAGACTGGTGCTTTGGTCCTCAGTGATGGTGGTATTTGTTGCATTGATGAGTTTGATAAGATGAATGACTCAACTCGCTCTGTACTGCACGAAGTGATGGAACAGCAAACTTTGTCCATTGCCAAAGCTGGCATTGTTTGTCAGTTAAATGCGCGCACTTCAATTTTGGCTGCTGCCAACCCAATCGAGTCGCAATGGAACAAAAACAAGACTATCATGGAGAATATTCAACTGCCTCCCACTTTGATGTCTCGGTACGTCATCACTACACTCTAACTGGGCTTACTAATGATTCATTTATTAACACAGATTTGATTTAATATTTTTGCTATTGGACCCTCAAGCGGAAGAATATGACAAACATTTGTCGGATCATCTCGTGTCTCTCTATGTTGACGGAGAAGGCGAAGAGGAAGAAATAGAGCACTTGGACATGAGTCTACTTAAAGACTACATTGGCTATGCGCGTGCCAACTTCCACCCGGCTCTTAATTCTGAAGCCCAAGAGTGTCTCAAGCAAGCATATGTGGAAATGCGCAAAGCGGGTTCGGGCAGAGGCCAAATCACAGCTTATCCTAGACAGCTCGAATCACTGGTTCGTTTGGCAGAAGCTCATGCCAAAATGCGCTTCAAGAATATTGTTGAGGTGAGCGATGTGGAAGAAGCGAAACGACTGCATCGTGAAGCTATCAAACAGTCAGCTATTGATCCCAACTCGGGCAAGATCGACATTTCCATTTTGACCACTGGATTCAGCTCTACCCATCGCCGCATACAGGACCAGATTTCTATCGGTCTCAAGCAACTTATCGAGCATATGAAGAATGACAAGATAGCTAGTGCCTCAAGTGGCCAGGCTGGTGGCGATGCCGTGCCCCAAGACTTTGTCAATCTATCCTACCAAACAGTTTTCAACGATTTCCGAGCTGACAATCCAACCGTCTCCAAGGAATCGTTTGAAGAGGCACTCAAGCAACTGCTTGATGACAACTTCTTGCAATTGATCGGCCAAAAGACCATTCGAATTCCGCTTTAATGCACTAGCAAGATTTATACTTTTATTTTATATTATATTTTATACATAATACACAATTTTAACTTTATACACAAGTTATAAAATTTAAATTTTAAAAATATTTACAAATTATGTTTCGGAATCAAGAATAGACATAGAGTAAGCTAGATCCCAGTAATGCTCAACACCATGGTTTTTGAAAATCTCCCTAGCAAAACTTTCGTTGGGGCTAATTTTGAACTTGACTTCACCAAAAGAGCGATTCTTGACCTGTCCTTCCCAGACAAGCCAACACTTGTTTTCGGTTTTAGGGTCTGGTTCATCTAGGGGAGAGAAAGTAAACAATAGTGTTACACTTGAGGTTTACTATTGCCAGTGACTTACTGTTTTCGGTGAGAGCAGGATCTTCAATCCACTTGATTCGATGTTGCATGAGACGTTTGAACTTGCGCTGTTGCTTGGGTCCTCCCTCCACTACGACAACGTTGACATTTTTGTATAGAACCACGACACCAGTCATCAAGAGTTGTTTGATATTTTGGTCAACCTTGAACTTCTTTGCAGGATTGTTGAGATTAAGCACACGGTAGACCGACACATAAACACCTTGACTGGTGTCCTCCTTAATCTTGCGAACTTTCTTCTGTTTCTTCTGCTCACCAGTCAACTTACGTGCAGCGTTTGCTTCCTCGTGAGCCCTAACAGAACATTACAAAAAAAAGTTAACAGTTACTCAGTTAACATAGGCATTGCAAAAGCGAATACTCACTTTTGTCTTTTCAACATTTGCTCTCTAACATGCGCCTCAATCTTGGTTGGATCCTGAACTGCTTGCTGACCTAGCACTCTCATCATGTTAGACATCTTCAACTTAGGTTCTGGAGGAGGTTCGAGGCCTAAACGAATCTTTTCTTGCTTCTCTTTCCAAGCTTCGCGTCGATTCTGTCGACGGAGCTTCTTTTGTTCTTTCTTTGTCAAAAAAATTGGCAAAAATGTTTGCTTTGATGGTTCAACTGAATATCATAAAAACCATTTTTAAAAAAACATGCTTTAAAAACCTTATTGAAAAAACTTACATGGTGGTTTCGCTTGTGCTGGATGCTCAATTAATTGAGTTATTCCGTGATACTTTTCCGTAGGCTCCAAATTATTTTGCATGCACTCCTCGTAACTTCAATGGAAACAAGATTTAAAACAAAAATTAATTAAAAAATAAAAATTACTACCTATTATCCTTCATGATGTAGTTATCCCACCACTCCACCGAGGGAATATCGTCTTCTTTCTATAGAAAAAAAGTTATTAAATAAATTACATAGACCTATTAATGTGAAAATCCAACATTACCGTTTGCTTTTTGGGAACAATCGAGCTGAGAATGGCGAGTCGAGCAGCGGAACTAATGCCAGTCTTCTTTGCCTTTTGGGCAATATCCTTTTGCAACAACTCCAACTGTGCTTTGGTTCGAATCTTATTGCCAATCATTTCAAAAGTGCCTTTTTCGTGAAACTTAAAACTTCTTTTAGGACGCAAGGGAGCTTTTGCTTCGAGTCGCGTATCCACATATTGAACATCAGTAGTGCTGGTTGGCTGTTTTTCGTGATTCAACTTGATAAACTGCTCTTTCTTTTGAGCACGAATGTTGGCTTTCAATGTGGGCATTCGTTGAATGAGTTGAACCTCCTTGCCGCTCTGATCCACAGTCCGTCCCTCGGCATTCAGAATCAATGGAGTTGGTTTTGACATTTTGGATTTATCACCTTCCTCAGTGCTAAGTATATTGTTAGATTTAGGAAATCAATGATGAGAAACATACCTTTCTGATGAGAGTTCGGTGAGAACAGGCCTCTTGGCAAAACCAGCAGTGATTTGTGCAGCGAGGTGGGCTATTCGAGCTTTGCTGTCCATTTCACTCAACGGAACAGGTTGAGGAGGTTGTGGTGGTAGTGAAGGTGTCACCATTGGCTTAGACGATATCTCGATTCCATAATTCTGTAAATAATCCAAGTTAGTGGATCGAAGATAAATAAAGCCAAACTTTACCGCAAGTTTACGTTTGCGTTCCTCGATCTGCTTTCGCGCATTCGCCATCATCGCCTTAAACTCCTCTTGACTCAAAGGCTTTTGGCCCGAGTTAGGAAGCGACGGTGGCCCCATATCAAATCTCGATGATCTCACTCCGTTCTGCAATTGAATTTTATTGATTTTACTTTGTAAATCAACCTATGTTGTTACCAACCTCGGATGACATTCTAGTTTAACTTTAAAATGCACACAAAACAATATATGTGAAGACTCGCTGATGAGAAAAAGAGAAAATTCCAAAAGACACTAAACTTAAATCATGTGTACAACAGACAGCAAGATTGCCTCACCGAAATGAACAGGCCAGCGGAAAGTGTTGCGGGAATATTTTCTCGTCACGCGGCTGTACTTTTAGAAAAGTTTACCTATACCTGTTACTTAGCTCGTTTATAAACAAGTATATACTCCCTTGACGTAAGTGTTGAAAATGTAATCAATACCAATCAAAAGCCAAGATTCGCATCATTAGATAAGACGTAATTTTATTCACTGAATTTAGTGAAAGGGGTAACAATTTTCAATAATGCCAGCTTATCAACAAATATTGCAACAGAGTTCATATGATTTGTAATATGACATTTTTGATCATAAAATGAATGCCATCTGAAATGAATCATATCAAATCTCAAATTGCCAAATGAGAGAGGTCACTGTGTCACAATATCATTAATTAATGAGCTTTAGTAATCCGGTATAGGAGCACTGATGATCTTGACAAAGTCCTCGTACTTGAAATATGATCCATAAATGTTGGCCTCGCGCATCAATTTGTCAAACTCCTTTTGGTCCAATTTCTCGCCCCAGGTGCATAGAATATGTCTAAGGTCGCGTGTCGACATTTGACCTGTTCTAGCAGAGTCAGTAGCAATGAAAGCATCTAATATCTCTTGTGGAATTTTTTCCTTGACTGAGTGTGTATGCATTATGTCCAACAAGTCCGCGAAAGTTATTTTTCCATCTGTCCAAATGAAAGGAAACGTTATCTCAAAGTGTTTTCATGTGGACACCAATTAAGCATGGAAATACCCTTCTCCTTAAAATACTGATTCAGTTCAGATTCGGTGGGGCTCATTCCAAGTGAGCGCATAATCGTCTTGAGCTCGTACATCGAGGTAATGTAGCCAATGTTAGGCTTAGTTTTCAGGTAGAAGCAATCACGAAATTCGTCAATATCTTGCTCCTTGAAGTAAAGTGCCTGCAGTAAAGAAGTTATGAGGTGAGTGTGGTAGAGAACCAATGCAAACTGCATACCATGGTGATAGGGCTCGAATGTAGACTGGTGACGCGATGTGAGGCAATCACAACAAGGAGTGAGGGGAGAGAGCTCACCTGCTCAACAAGTGCACTTTTGTGCTGCGGGATGACGTCAGGTTAGACGAGTGTACACGCGCCACGACCCATCTTTCCACATCTCACTTAGTCCACAGCCCTTCAGGCCACTGGCTTTCCCAGGAGATACCGCCAGAATCTACACTCACCATTCGAACATTCAGCTCATGAATTAAGGATGAGATGGGTGATAAGGCTTTAGTGGTTGCATACCTGGATCAGATGTAGTGACTTTGCCACTGCCAATTCAATCTGGCTTTCTGGTGATTGCCTTGAATAGCTGATTTTCAAAATCAAACTCAATCCATTTAAACATTTGAAATCAAACTTTACCAGTTCAGATTTATTAGTCATTTTGAGCTTTCATCACCATTTAGTTGTGAAACGATTAATATTTGTTTGGGTTATCTAAAATCAAGCTATGCAAATAGCAGTAAATGATGGCGGAAGTAAGGTATATGGTTGGGCAAGGATAGAATCAGTGACACCGGGGTTGCCACGGTGGTGACAAGTGGCACAGACGTGCTTGCCTACTCTTGGCAATCAAGCCATGGGCGTATGGTGAGAGGTGGCCCAAAATAACTGTCCCATCGAGCCAACTCGAGCTTCTCTCCATAGTTAGTCCCTCGTCTGTTTTCTCTAGTCAAACATGCCGGCAATGGTTTCTACAAAATCGTCTTTAGCACGAAAATCTCGAGAGAAATCAATGCAAAGTTCGACCAACAGGCACCATCATATGCACCGATCGATCAAAGTGCTGCGCGATGGCATTGCATCATGCCAAGTGGTGTAGTGAACTCGAAGCCTGCTTTAAGTAAACATTTAACTACAATATACCTAACAGTGCCAATGGGTTTGATAGCTTTGGCACCTAGTACCTTGTGGAGCATTGCGAGCCTAATAAGTAGAGGTCACCTTGACCAGCAGTAGAAAGAGTTTGACAAACTAAGCTTTCACTTTATGACGAACAGAAAGGAGGCACCGGTCCGTGGTACTATTAGCTCTAATACGACGTTAGTCTCTATGACTCACATTGGCTTATCTCAAAAATTATAAAAGGTAAATGCATAAAATTATATAAAATGTTAAGACAATGTATTCTCCAACTATTTAGGGTTAAACCAAAAATCAATAACAATTGAGTCAACCAGGAGACCCAGATTGCCAAAAAAAGTCGGTTAAGTTGTAGCTTCCCCAATGCGATCTTCTCTATGCAGTGCAAGTGTGCCACAGGCTATGCGTGCTTTGCACAGAGCTAACACCGAGAAATGCTCACTGTGCATGCGTGACTGCAACGGGAGAAGAGGGATATTGGTTGCAACACAATGTGAATTTGAAAATTTAAAATAATTTGGAAAACAATCCAATAAAACAATATATAACTAAATAAAACAAAAATAAAACAAACTTCTGAATAGTGTAAATGTAATCAGGTGTACAAATTCTAAAACTAGGGGGCTTGAAAGTGAATTAATTTTTAAAAAATTTAATGCGCGCGTGAACTTGGCTCCACCCTCATTCGTTGTGAATCGTGTTGAGTGTAATAATAAGAAAAACTCAGGTCGTATAAGCCGTGCCTACTTGCAAAGGCTGCACGAATGCGCCTGGTACCGTAGGAGCCAGAGTTAGTGGTGTGCTCAACACTGTGCTGGTGTGAAGCCGACTGAGGGAGAAGCAGTAGCCGATTCAGCTGCATGCTGGCAGTAGTCTGTGCGTGCCGAGTCGGGCGAGTGTGTGTGTGTGTGTGTGTCACTGCGAGTGCCACCCGATCGCGATCGTCGGTGTCTCGTGCGCAAGCCATCTCAGTGTTGGTCACGCTGCGACTCTGCAACTTTGTGCATTCGAGCACCGGCTATCAACTGCGACCGACATCTCTCGACTTCGCTCGCGCCATCTCGCTATCACTTTTACATTCTGTTCCCTGTGGGCTAACCCATCATCTTCACTGCATACCATATTTGGGTTTAATTATTTTTGATTGACACTGATCACTGAAATCCTTAATTGCTCATCAAGTGATTGGAGAGTTTTGCTTAAATTAAATCTTCTCGAGTTGCCATTCAAGTCAATTCCAAAATTTTGAATAACTTAACTAAAATTTGACCTCAATAAATTGTTTCAGCTCTAATAAACAGTTCATTACCATAAACTGTCACAACGCATTCAAATCAGAAAATTCCTTAAAGAACCGATTTCCTTCCCGTTTTACTACGACCTGTTTCCTGTCGATGTCATTTTTTCATATAAAAGATTTCAAAGTTTGAAGCTGCCAGAGAATGCGTTATATCAATTGCTGATATTGGCTTTCGATTTGTTTGGTGTTATTGATTAACGCTACTTGTGTTTGGTACCTGACAGAACTGGTTTGAGAGAAGCACATGATGATCATTTGGTTGTACGGAAGTGTTTCAGTGTTGATCATAAGTCTGGTTGGTCTGGTGGTGGTGTCAATAGTGCCTTTGCTTCAAAATGACCACCAAAGTAACTTGAGTCAAATACTGGTCGGTTTAGCAGTGGGAACTCTGGCTTCAGATGCATTGCTTCATCTATTACCTCACGTAAGTAGCATGGCACACTTTGTCGATATGTCAATACTAGGGTGGCTATCGATTTCATTGGACAGGCTTTTTCTTCACACTCGGACCACCATGCGAGCAATGAGTCTCTACACGAAGAGCATCGTGAGTTCCACACCGAAAGCAGTCACAGTCATTCAGACTCGGCCGTTTGGTTCGGTCTAATGGCCTTGGCCGGAATTATCTCTTTTCTCATCTTTGAACGTCTTGCTACAATCATCACCGATCTTGCCAATCAGCCTAGTGATACGATTGATCCTAAGGTAAAACCATTGGCTCATTTACATTCATTGCCTTTCATAGTTATTACTTGTTTGCTTATCAGACATGCGGATTATGATTATTAACTAAGCGTTTGTATTACTTACAGAAAGAGTCAAAGTGTCCACCATCTGATTTGTTGTCGGAGTGCAAACCTGAGCTAGAGCGATTGAATCATCAGCAGCATGAACATGAAATGAAGGAAGTCCTGATCAATGGCAAGAAGCCAGACCTTCAAGTGCATGACGAATGCCACCGATCGACTATCTCATATCCCAAGCCAGATGGCGAAGGATACATTCACTTAGCATCCCACCATCACCACCACCACAAAGCTCATCGAGGACCGAGTGCTGCCTTGATGGTACTCGCTGGCGACATTGTTCACAACTTGTTTGACGGACTCGCCATTGGTGTGGCCTACTCGGGTAGTGGCATTGGAGGAGGTACTTGTGACCAACATTCAAGTCAATACTCTCTAATCGATCCTTACTTGCAGGCATCAGTACCTCGATCGCAGTACTCTGTCATGAGTTACCACATGAGCTTGGTGATTTCACCATCATCATTCGCTCAGGAATGAAGTTGAAAAGAGCAGTGTTTTGGAACATTGGCGCCTCCGTCATCTGTTGGGTTGGAATGGCCATTGGCATTTTCCTCGGACGCATTCAGCACGCGTGGCTGAGTGCCGTGATTGCAGGCACATTTCTCTACATCTCTCTGGTGGACATGGTGCCCGAACTCGACTCGTGTCCACATTTGCCCAGTAAGAGCCGCGCCGTCAAGCTTACAGTGCAATTGGTAGGCATCCTCGTCGGCGTCGCCATCATGCTACTGATATCGGTTTACGAAAACAAACTACTAGAGCTGTTTTGAGGGCGCACACACGGCAATTCAATGCCGCGCACTGTAACCGAGCTTATCTGGCCATTATCATCGATGCTTCTATCTCTTGCCTTTCCCACTCTCTCCTCTCTCTCTCTCTCAGCTCAACTAAACGCGCACACCCCCACTGGGCTTTGGATCTAGATCATCTGGATCTAAACTTTGCCTCCTTGTGGCTTCTTCGAATCTGTCACAGGACTGTGTTGTTTCTAGACTCAAGCTGTGATACTTTGATTCATGTTTTGAAACTGTTGCACTTCTTACTACGAGTTTGAGGATCGAGCAAATCAAACTGTACAGTGGCACCACGTTCCTCTCTCTCTTGATATAGGACAAGATGAGTGTCACTTGTTGACAATTTATTTTTTTTATTAATATAATATACACACTAACATTGTTGTCCACATTTTATTTAACAAGTGATCATAACTTTTATAAGACCAGATTAGGTTTGCACTTTTTTTTACTGAATTATTTTGTGTATCCAAGATGTTTTTTTGTAGCTAAATAAATATATCTTGCCTTATAATTTTTTGAATTATATCTCACCTTGATTTGTTATTAAATCAAATCAGATGTTCATTAAAACAAGGTGTAACTCAGAATTTCGATCAAAACCCAGTTGTAGGTATAATTTAAATTTATTGCAGTGTAATCAAGTGTCGTAAGAATGAGTTATGGATCAAGAAGTTATGTACAGATGTCTTTGACGTAAAATTCAAGAAAAATAATAAAAACAAAATAAGTGACAATTGCAATCAGGAGTTTAGTCACCAAATGACCATAAGCACTCGCTTTGACTGTCTGATTCGTTCAGTCTCAATTTGTTGTGTAAACTGTGAGTCAAGTCAACAGTTTGAGAATTACTAGAGGAAACACCTGAAGGGCCCGAATCGTTCATCTGCGTACCAGATAAAATTGAATTGCACTTATCCGACGATTTTGTATTCTTGAGAGGACCTTCATTATTACAGTTTTGCAATAAATCAATTAGTGTCTGGTGACATTTCTTGATCTGCTTAATAAAATTGTGGTTGAGTAGTTGAGCTGCTGTGGGCCTTTGATCAGAGAGAAGATCAATTAGACAATTAAAATTTTCACTGATGACCGATGAAAGGTCAAGGCAAAACACTTACCGATCAATGATGTTGTATTCCAGACATTGCTCCACGGTAAATTTATGAAATGAGGCTGAGAATGTTCGACTCATGTAGAGATTGTATTTCTCTTTGACTTCGAGTGACATACCTGTACAAAGGAGCCAATGTTAGTGTGAATGAGTGACTCGGTCACTTCACCATCGATTACCTTCGTCATCGGTCGGAAAATTACGAATTTCATCGCAAGTGGAATCAAGCGGGCGAGGAAAGCTGCCGGTTAGTTTGTCCAGAAGCATCTCGGTGAGTTCGATGTCCTCAAAAGGAACGCAGCCATTGGCAAGCTCGCAGCACACGATTCCCACACTGTATATGTCCGACTTGGAGTTATATCCAGCCAGGTTCTGTTGCAAGATTTCAGGTGCAAGATAGTTGAGCAACTTGAGTGAGTTGCTTGGATACTGGTGAATGGTGGGCTGCCATCGGCCTTTTTGAAGTACACTGGTCGAGTACTTGAATCCCGTCAACATGCACTGGCCGTGCGAATTAACTAAAATGTGCGGACCACAAATGGCTCGATGAATAATACCTGTTAAAGATTTGGTCAATAAAATATGGAAAGAACAAGAAAGGCAAGTTTGGAGCGCAAATAACCTCTCTTGTGTAAGTAGCTGAGTGCCAATAAAACATCTTTGACAATAAAAGCAATCGCCATCTCTGGTAATCCGTTGGGTCGTGACCATTGATCCACTGAGCCATACTCAGCGCAAGCTACCACCTTCCACAGATAGTTATCGTAGACGAATGCAGTAAGAAATGGTACTATGTTTGAGTGGCGTAACTTGCGCAGTGTGTTGGCCTCGTGAATCACTGAGTCGAGAGAATCTTCAAGGTCGAGATCGGTGAGTTTGATCACCACCGTATGGTTTGTTGGGAGGTGACACGCGTGGAACACATTAACCGAGTCTGAGGCATGCACCGCTCGTACTATACGATATTGTTTGGCATCCAATCCTGAAATACGGCCGACCATCTGCCTCCATTTGTATTGTTGTTGACAAAAACTGGACAGCTCAGTATGTCGCGATTCATGGCTGCGGTATCGTCTCAACATGTTTGACAATCTCACTGTGAGCATTGACTAAGTTAAACCAGTGGGGCAGATTCACTTTCAGTACCACTCAATATCACAGATATGACCAGAACAAGTGGATATTGCGAGAAGGAGATGACATAGTTGGAGAAGAAAAGGGATTGTCACTTGGTGAGTGTCAAGCAAGTTAGGCGGCCTGACCGAGTTCAATAGACCAACAAACCGAACCAAAGACCGAAGAATCTCCAAACGTGCTTACACTTATTATTACTGTTATACATTTGGCAAACATATGACTGCGTCGCTAGTGACATCTATCGGCCAGCTATCGCACTGCTAATCTTTTTTAGTGCATATGTCAATTGACTCAACTTTTCGCATCATTAATAACACTCTTAGAAATGAAAGTAGTTTTTTCCTATAGTTTAACATTTAAAGCAACGCTGACTGTGCCGGTTGAGCAACTGAGAGATGTATAAATTTATTAAACACAAATAATTTAATGATAGGTTATGCACATTATTATATGCTGTGTATACGTGTCACAATCAAGTTCCTTGAGTTCGAACAAGCAAAGATCGTTTACTTAAATCGGCGCATCGCTGCATTGATTTGTATACATTTAAACTTGGATTTGTTTCTTATTTTAAGGAACACATTCGAAAAAAACAATCAAGTCATTTATTGTTTTGTTATAAAAACGTAAGTTTAAAATTGAATTACATACCGTAACTTTAAAGTTAGATTATTCTTTTTTGTGAGTTTATTTTTTAAACAAATTTTATACAAAATTCTAAAAACAATTATGACTAATATAATTAGCTAATAATAACCATAATTATGAAACAACAAAACAGAACCTTATCACAGCCTCTTTTTATCTTATCAATAGATAATAGATAGATTGTCATTATTTTACTATATATAAAAACAATTTCTATTCATAAAATGCACAATGTTTTTTATATTACTTATTCTCTTACTCTCCAACTTTGAGCTGTAATCATCTGTCCCCCTTAGAGAAAAATACTTTTAAAATCTAAGGGAAACTTACCTAGGTAAACTTAGGGTTAATCAATTCTAATCTCTTTAATTCATCTCTAACCTTATAAGTTATAACTCTAGTTGAATCAACATAACTTACTTTAAACCATCTATTCTTATACAACCCTAGTTTTGTCAATATAAAATGCATATGCATTGAGGGTTTTCAAAAGGAAGAAAACATACCACAAATACTATAGGCTAATTTTTTATTCATTTGGCTTGTTCAAACTCTATTTGAATATAATTAAACTACCACTTTATGCTGACCCTAAGAGAGACTGGTGGATTAACTAATTAACTCCGATTTGACATTTATAGTCATTTTCTGTAGCTAACAGTGTTATCCAGTGCATAAGAATATTGTAAAATATGATTTAATGATTGAAAAGTAAAGCATAATAAAAAGTGATTCGCGAGGTTGGATGCAGATGACAAATGCAGCATTGTGCGATAGATTGACAATAGTTGAGAATGAATGGTTAAAAGTGAGGCACCACTGCATCTACGCTAACCCATTAGGTGTCGCCTTTATGGTAGAAGATGTGAAGAGTAAAGTCAACTCGTGGTAGTGAGTGTGTGAGCCAAGAATGGCCAAAGTTGATTGAATCATTGTTCCCACAGCCAATGATGCTGACAAGCGTGAGTCATTTGGCTTTGTCATTGCTTACGCCTTGATGTTGGAAAAAAACACGCGCCAGCTTCACTCACGCAGCATTTTTTCTATTTAAGTTTGTCTTCCTCGTCGTTACGAATTATCACACATGTTCACCATGACCATTACTCTTTCTTGAGACACAATAATCACCAGTTGTTAGTTTTAGAGAGACTCTCTCGGTAGAGACTAGACTTTCTTATGCGAGCATCAGTATCTAGTTTTTCATAACTTTGCTCTGCAATCTATTTAAAACTGAAAGTAAGCAGCAGACTTTCATGTGTACAGGTAAATAATGTATTTTTTTAAAATCTATTATTGTTTGTCATTTTTGATGTTGTTACTATTGTTTATAAATGCGAGATGTATCTATTATTTCAGAATTTGATTCCGGAAGTGCCGTTTCTAAACAAACCATAATCTATTTATAAGAAGAAATTGCACTTTTGCGCACGGGGTATCAATATTTAGAAATAAAAAACAGGTTACAACGGGGTGGAAACGCTAGACGACTAGTCAAATTAATATTAATTATAAACACGCGTCGGGTGGGCAATATGGCGGTGTTGATGTAGTGCGATGAACGCTGCCAATTTACTCTCCTGTCAACTCCCGAACTTGTTTTCTGTTATTGCTTCATTTTCCGGTTTATGTATAGTACGAATGTATAGGTAACCTAGTGCAGAGAATTCTAACTTTTGTCACATATTTTTCAATTAGATTGGTACACTTAATAATGATTTACGACATTTTGCGATAATTTTACACTGAATGTGTAAATCGCCTTAACTTTGACACTAACAGCAAAGACGATTATTATTACTTCCTCGTTGCTTGTATTCAGTGTTCAAAGACTTGATGCACACTAGCTAGCAGTCATCGGTGGGTTAAATGTAGACAGGAGCAAATGGAGTAGACTAATGCCTGCAATTAGTGACCATTGTTCACGGAATCGATGCAACCATGTACCGGTTTGATCATTTCACGGGCTATTGACATCCATTGAGCAGTCAGGGGCAAACCGGTGGATGCTCCGGATCGAAGAAGAGGTTAAGCCTTTTCTTAAGGAATTTGTCCAACCGAATTCCAATTAAATTACATGTTTGGCATGTATTTGCTTGATTGCTTTCAGAATTAATGGGATTCTTTTTTTGCATGAATTATCTGCACCCAAAGTATTACATGCTATATTAATTCGGTGTCATTGGTCGATTTAGCAAGGCGATTTTTATCAACTGCACCTCTTTTCGGGCAGTGACCATATCATCATTAAAATTATTATTAAGCAAACAAGCTGCGTTGATCAAGAAGAGTTATCCGTTTGAACTCTGATTAAGGCGGTATTGCATGAATACTGCTTGTGATGTCTTTGTCTTCTGCTTGCGTTGCGTCCATCTTTCCTTCTGATAGCCACACTCGAGTTGATCGAAATGACTGACTGAAATGTTTGCCACGAAAAGTGCAATCGTTTATGAGCATGTACAGGTGGAAATTGCTGCTATAGAGTGCTAATAGTAGGTACAAATAGCGCATCCTGTGATGCTGGTCAGTCATTTATTGATTTATCGACTGCATGACTGATTCTGGTTAGACACTTCACATGAACCTGAGGTAGATGAGCGCCCAAGTGCAGTGCTGCTCGCACTGCCAGACGACCAAGCAGAGAGAGAGAGAGAGAGTTCCGTCTGCTGGGTTAATCTAGCTAGCGCGCAGCAGTGGATTGGCGGGAAGCGTGGAGGGCAGTCAGTCCAGTATCGCTGCGCACACGCTCACTTGGTGTATCACATGGAAAGCCAGTGGCCAGCCGAACAAGTGCACCACCCACTTTGGCATGCTTGCCGAGTGGGGAGCACGATCAGTGCACCACTGTCTGTAGATCGCATTGGTGCTCTCTGCCAGTCGGTCCATCGCATTACTCATCCACGGCACCATTGTTGTGCAGAGCATCCACAATATTACTTCCTAAATGAGGGAGTAGGCTTGTTCTATCATCTGTCAAAGTGTGCCCCCCACTACACCATCACCATGTGATACAGTCTGGATCTTTGTCATAGTCTATGGTTCAGTTCCAATGAGCTCTGTTGCACGTTTCTCTGTGGTTTTCTCCTACGACACCGGCAATCACAGAAATAGAGCTGAACAGGTCACTAGCAAAAATAATATATTTGATTGATATGTACGCCAGACAAACAGTGCCGGCAGTTCCAGATGTCTGGTGTATCGACCGGGGACGCCCTTGTGCCAGACAGGCCTGATCGCCCTTTTTGGTGTACCTCTGACGTCATCTCGTCAACTTCCCACCAACTGATTGGTGCACTTCACACCAAGTCGTCTTTTGCTAGTCTTGGTGATGGTGATCAGCTGATTGTGCCTCGATCGATCGTGCCAGTTTCTTGTAGTTCTGCTTATCTCAAATGTTGCTGGTTTGATAAATCAACTTGTTCATCATCGAATCACTGCGGTTCCAAGTTAACTTCAGTATCACATTGAATACATTCAAGTAGCAGCAACGGTCACTGTTGTAGTGTCTGGTATATCACGGGGCCAGTGTCTATTACGAAACGACATCATTAAAGGTAAGCACTTTGCGCTTACTATTCTTGTTGCTTATCAGTTCTACTGAATCACAAGCAAGTGGGCAGGGACATGGCCTCCATTCAAATGGTAATGTGCCTGTACTGTTTAGCCGACCTTGAGAGATTCTGGATAGGGAATGCTTTGATTGTATTTATCTGCACTTTGGTCTATAGTTTACAAAACGAGTGGACAGAGTTACCTAGACATTGTGACACTACCACACCTAGTTGGAGTACTACTTCAAGAGCAGATCTTATCAAGTCACATGTTTTCTGTGTCGCAAAATGTAGACCACCAGATAGCGCTCTATAACTCGAATTGTATCGTAATTCAATCGGACGTCGTCCACTGACTCGTCCTTCGGTTTGTTTCTAAGTGAGGAGGAAATCGATCTTATCACACTACCCCGTTTTAGTGCCATTGGCTTCATTGAGCGGCTAGACAATTGCCACTATCATCAGTGGTGAATATCGACTACACCACACTCACTTTCTACAATGCAACCTTGTGTGTGACAATTGTGAGAAAGTGGACAACTGCTTCGCCAATACCCAGTTCTTAGTACATCTTTTTTACAACTTCGTTACTCGACTCTCTTCAAAAAACTTGCAATGTTACAGCTTGGTAACACTACCATTTTGCCATTACACTTTTCATCGCTAATGCTCGTTACTTGTGTTGGCACTAGATCACCAAGTGTGATGAGCGCCACGTGATGCGTAGACATGACTACGACGCATCCTCTCTAACCTTCTCCATCGTTTGGGGTAACAAAACAAGAGATGTTCTTGAAACAGCTTGAAGTGTCTGCGATCGTCACAATGCATTGAGATGCGATTAGCGTCTTCTCTGATGCACACTTGACCATCCACGGCAATAGAGGCGCGTGAGAGAAATACTTTGTATTCAGACAAGTAGCTGTGCAATGCCACTAGTGCCACTACCTCGTCACCTCCGTACCTGTCGGTAATTTAGTCTTTTCTGTCATTTTTTTAATATCTGTTAGGATTTTCTATGTGACACGATTCGAGACATCTCATTTCTGTCGTGGTGTCTTTGGTAGTCTCATTCTGTTCGGCGACACAATGAAGCTCGCGTGCCCAAACCTAAGGCCATACTTTCATTATACGGCTTTTTTTGCGTGTATGTAATCTCTCTATTTGAAGTAGGGCTTGTGCACAAATGAAAGTGAAACGCAGCAAAGAGCTAGAAATGACTGACCAAGCAGACCCGGCTGGTGGTTACCAGTGGGTACTAGATGGCAACTAGGCCAGCCAGACCGGTCTGCCCGCTGCACCTTGCGTGTTCTCTCCCTCATCAGACCCTCCTCTTGACGCAATCGGTGGCAATTGACTTTTGCCGGAGATCCTTTTTACTTACTTTTAGCCCGAGCAATTATCTTTTATTCAATAGCGATAGTAATAAAAGTTTACCCGGATATTAATGTTTTCATAATTTTCTGGTGGCTTTTGTAAATAAAGTTCCGGTCACGCCACTCAAATTGTATCTCTCACATTGACACATTTACTTCTAGCTAGTTTATTGGTTAATAATTTGACCAAAATGCGCGCATGTACTTTATTTATGGCTTATGATCCCTTGTTTTGGAGTCTTTTTATTTCATCGGATTATCATTTTTAATTGCTTTATATACTATACTATACTATACAATATATTAATGTGAGTATAAGTGCTAGAAGTAACTGACTCTTTATTACTAACTTAACTTAGAAGCTACCACCCTGGTCTATGGGCACAAGACTGTCCTTCGCCCCCTTCGAGATCATTTGGCATGGATGACAAAAGCACTTTAGGTTGCGATGACAAATGAATTCTCATGTCACTTGGTCTTATGGCTAGTGCAATCACGATTGACTGGGTGCCAGCTGCCTGTTGCATCGTTCACCAATGTTGTTCAAACACAAGACAATGAGAGCAAAGTTAGTTTCATCGAACATGCTTTTTGCTCATTGCACACATTTTATTCAATTCGAACACTTGCCAAATCAAAACTAATAATTATATCAAGACATTTTTCTGACAACTCCTTCTACTGTTTGGAGAGACCATATTTGGTCGAGCAATTTCTTTAGTCTCATCGTTCCATCAGTTTTTACGCTTGTCTACTTGGCGTAGACGTTATCGTTGCAAAATCGCAACTATCCTTCTAAGTCCGGTTGAGGCAGTGGGTGTGCTCCAAGCGGAGGCCAAGGATGGAGCTAAGTTGGGTAGCTTTAGTTGTATCCTCCCTCAACTCGGTAGTGCCGTTTCTTACATGTCATCGTGTGGCACTTCTCATCACCACTAAATGTTCACTTTCACACTTGCAATTGTCACCTCATAATGTCTTTGTTCTGAGTATCTCATCCTCTCTCCACTCATGGTCTGGGTGCAGCAACAATCAACTGATAATCTCACATGTTCTCGTGCCCTAATGCTCTGTTCTAATCTCGCTTGCTTACATAGTACACAAAGAAGTCTTATTTAAACATAGCATTTGGTTGGCTAGGCGCTCGTTATACTTAGTGCTCACATGTTGCTAACACGATTCGTCTTTTTCGACAGATTTGTCTTGCCAAACTGATCATCTTAGCTGTTGGTTTGTTTTCTACGCTTCAACTTGTTATTGGTGAGAAGTATTGGCCATGGATTGATTAGCCAGCACAAGATTATCGCGCTGATGTCTTTAATATGGTCTATTCGTGAAAGGGAGGCTCTTGCTACACGTTTTCTTGCCAACCTTTTATTCATTATTCATCGACATTACAAGTGTTCAATATGTTCAAGTTACGAATAAATCCCAGGTCTTTGCTGGGTGCTCTTCTCGGCATTCCATTTATCTTCTTGATTCTACACTCCAAACCAAGTAAGTTGTCTCATATATGACTTCCAGTGCTTTGTCCATCCTTTGTTGGAGTGTATTTTTCACTAGACCTGACGTCATTTTGATGACAATATGCCAGTTCTAGGAATGTAGATTGAGTAGTAATGTTTATAGCCATGTATGCGTGAATGAAGGCGGAGAATCACCAACAGTCTCTCAAACTAGACACCTAATTGACACCTTGTGGTTGGCAACCGATCTCACTCCACACTACCGATGGTTGTCTTTGACTAGCTCGCTAACTCATAGCGCCCGAGTGGCCTGATCTCTGGCCACTCTCGATCTCTGGCCACTACTAGCAATGCTCTGAATGCAAATAGCACAATCGTTTTAGTGCGATTAATTTGCGCGCTTGCTCTGTGTGCGTTGATTGGATCGGCGGCACATGTTCTCGTTTGGAGCTTGGCCAGTGGACAATGGGCGTCGGCACTAGAGCGAGAAGCCGCCTCGACGCCCGCTGTGTGGCCGATCGATCTTGCCTCTGACGCCATCCTTGGTCCAACCGCTTACTCTAGTCCCGTCAATCACTCGCCATCTTGATTATGTCTTGCCATTCATCGATTCAACTCGATTTATTGTTGCCAGAGAAAGAGAGAAAGTGAAAATGAAAAGTTAATCGGTTTGTTTGATGAGTTAATTGTACCAGACACCGGAGCAAAAGACGGAAATCGACCACAAACTGGTCATCTCAAAAACTTTAAATAGTTTAAATTATATTTTATCATCAATACTTACGTTCCGCTTTACGGGGTGTCTTTTATCGTCTTTAACCCGCTATAATTGGCTATGGTTTTCAATCATACCTGTTCGATTAGTTGCATCAGAATTTGCAGTCTGTAATCACTATTTGACACATTTCTCAGGTATGTATTGGTTTCAAATTACTATTTGCTTGTCTAGGTTTGGTCTTATCATCTGGATCGCACTTCTCACAGCTCTTTATCGCGTTGTCATCTCATTGCTCAGTTATAAATAAATAATTAGCCTGAGCATATGGCAAATGAATGATAACCATTACAACAAATGAAGTTGGTTTGAAATGGCTTTTATCTGTTTGGTCTCGGGAGGATTTTGTTAACATGGTGACGATTATTAACGGTTTTGAATCCACTTGCTAGTAAGCGCATTTGAGTACATTACGTTTTATTCGAACCAGGTGTGATTTGGATTGATCACTCAAATCTAACTTGAATTGAATTTTTTAATCAACCCCAGTGGTCACGTTTGATTGTGGTGATTAAGCCAGTGGTTAAATTGACAGGACACACAAGTTTTCCCATGACAGACGTGACTATGCAATATAAGGCTTTAGCCCTAGCAAAACAATTATTGGACTACTAGTTGTTAATAAATGAAAAATGTTACCAAGCTGGTACTTCCTGTTTGTCCATGCATTTACTCGAATTGCAAAAATATCGTACTAATTACTTTGGATGATTTAACAGGTATTTCTGGTGACTATACTACGGATTATTACACGGACTCGCCAAGTCGATCAAGCAGTTCGTCGTCATCATCGGCAGAGTCCGGTGGTGGTGCCAATCCCATTTCGTTGTCATTACAAATAGAGCCTGAGCACGGCTCATCTACTGGTGATAATCCCAAGCAGTCTTGTGTCTGTGATAGCGGCTCCAGTCCTGATAGCTCTTTGCCGCAACATGCTTCTTTTGTGCCCAACAAACCACTGTACATTGTGAATCGAACTATCATTTTCTTGATCACGCCAACCTATACTCGACCAACTCAAATGGCCGACATGACGCGTCTTGCGCAAACTCTCCGACTAGTGCCTGATGTCTTCTGGATTGTAGTTGAAGACGCACACAACGAGTCTAAGTAAGTCATATTGCGGCACTTTAACTTTCTTTTCTAAACAAATTGAATTGACTTAGGTCTGTGGAGGATTTGCTTGAACGCACAAATATTCCGTACGTGCATTTGTTAGGCCCGCGACCACCCACTCACATGGACAAGCGTAGCGGACGGGGAGTTTCTAACCGACTCAAAGCGTTTGAATGGTTACGTGAGAACTACCAAGGCACCTCCCAATTGGGGGTGATTTACTTCGCCGACGACGACAACGCCTACGATATTCGCTTATTCGAGGAAATGCGTAACACCCAAGTGGTCTCTATGTTCCCAGTAGGCCTCATCTCTACACTTGGCCTCTCAACTCCAATCGTAAGCCAGAAAACTGGCAAAATAATTGGATTTCATGATCCGTTCATTGGACGAAGAAAGTTTGCTGTTGATATGGCTGGCTTCGCTGTTAACCTTCAGTTCTTTTTAAGCAATAAAAAAGCCACTATGCCTTATAAAGTAGGTTACGAGGAGGATTATTTTCTGAAAAGTCTCGGTGTCAAGATCTGGCAACTGGAGCCTAAAGCTAAGAATTGTACTGAGGTGAGTTGACTCTTTTGTGATGTCTTGAAGTATATTTGATTGAGCCATTTCCAATAACTGTCTGGTTAATGCAGATTCTTGTGTGGCACACCAAAACGAAGCCTGGTGACAATCCAAAGTTAAGTTTGATGCAAAAAGTGACGGGGTACAACCAGACCAACCTGCCTGAACTGTATAACAGAGCACTGCAGTCCTAGTTACGGTTACGGTGCAAGCTCACTAACAATGGTGCATATCAGCTCAATCTATCACCTCGAGCAAGAATCGAACAGTAGTGGCACACTGGCAGTCATAACCCAGCTCTGCTCAACTACTTTCATTTTTCCTCTAGCCAAATCAAGCCTTTTCATCTCGAAGCCCGAGCTTCTCTTTTCCTTGTACAACTTGACTGCATTTTGCAGTCTCTGTCTCATTCATCTAGTGCCATCTTGTAAATATCGTCATTTTTATTATTATTTGATTTGATTAAATCTCTCCCACGCCATTTCTGTTACAAGACAAAGGTGTGCTCACTTTGGATATAAGTAGATATTAGAACCAATAAAGCATTTATTTTAAAATAAGAAATTTGAATTCTGGTATAATATATAGAATAATAAATACATTTAAGTTCTTATAAATAACAAAAAAGCGAAAGGCACCGATCGTGTAGATGACCATGCATTGTGGTTTGTCTAGACACTGCTCGCCAATAGACAAATAATGCCGCAATCGCTGTTAGTGAGTCATGATTGTGGCGGTTGCGGGTATCCGGGATAGCCTGGCTGGCCCGGTTGTCCTGGATAGTAAGAGGGAGGATAGTAGGCGGCTGTCAAATAAGAAAATGATTTGATATATCACACATATATTATCAAGTAAAAACATACTTTGTGGCATCATGTATGGATTATAACCAGAAGGCATCGGTGGAGGTGGATAGTAGTTGTAAGGTGCCGGTTGTGTCGGATACGGATAAGCCGGGTAAGGAGGTTGACCCGGTGGGTAAGTTGTGGTAGTTGGAGGAACGGCGACAGTGGCAGGCGTAATCGGAGCTGCAGGCGGCACTGATGCAACAGGCTCTGGTTTTTGGTAAGTAGGCGCAGCTGGCACTGGGTCGTTGGCACGACCTACTATCTCATTCTGCAAATCTTTGCACAACTCTTCCCGTTCAGCCTTGCGAGCAAAGCAGAAATCGTTTACTTTGACCTGTAGATTGACCAACAACTGGGTGAGGTCATTGTAAAACTTGGTACCTTCTTTGAGATTAGAGTTTAGTTGAATGAAAGATTCATAAGCGGCGGCAAGTTCTTTCATAAACTGGTCTCGCTTATTGCCACCGTTGCCTCTTTGCGAAGTGAATTGCTCATTGGCACGTCGAATCTCCTCAATCAGTTTCTCTTGCTTTTCCTGACTTTCGCGAACTCTCTTCTGAAGAGAACCATAGAACTCGCCAATGGTTTCAGTGGTAAGCGATGATTCATCCACACCAGTATGAAGGCTTAGTGAATTCATAAACTTACTCTTAAGCTCTTCGAATTCAATATTCTTGACCTCTGTTTCCAAATCTTCACGTTCTTTCTTCAGAGACTCAACCTGAACCATAAGCTGTTTGAGTTTGTTAACAGCAGACTCATCAAAGTTGGCACTGCTAGTGTTGCTTGAAGGAATGGCCGAGGTTAGCGCATTATCTGATGGGCTGGACAACAGTCGCATCTTATCAATATTAGCTTGATAGTTTGCTTTAAGCTTGTTATCTGCTTCAATAGCTTTCTGAATAATACATCTATACTTAGCAATGTGATCTCGCCAGGTTTGATTAAGCTTAGCCGAAGGGGTTCGTGTCCACCGGTCTTTGAATTGACTTTTGAGATTGGTGTCACTCTCTTCTTCGGAAATGAGGGATCGTTCAATCTCATCGAGAATTTCTCGGTTACGTTGTAGAAGATCGGGCAATTCGCTGATAAGTCGTTCGATCTCGTTGACGCCACCCTTTTCTCTCACTTCAGCAGCCTTTTCACGAAGCGACTTAGGCACTTCAACTCCTTTGGTATCTTCTATAGCCGCAGGCAAGTTGAGTGAAGCCAGAATAGCATTCAACGTTTGCGTCATCTCACGAAGACTGGCAATCTCGCTATTCACCACTTCTTGCTTACGATGCTCAAGCTTTTGAATAGACTGGTGCATTCCAAAAGGAAGTAGATGTTGGAATAAATCCGGCTCAGCTGGTAGGTAGCGGTTGGGCAAATCGGTAGGCTTGGCCAACATTGCTTTGCTAATCGCTGGCAATGTCTTGTGATCAGGAACCTTGGCATGGTATATAAAATCGTTGTCTCGTTTCACTTCCTCGAGTAATTGAGTAGCCTTACTGGTAATTTCTTTGAACTTGTTAGCCATGGGAATGGTAAGCTTTGACTCGATCGACTTGAGATGCTCTAGAGCTTTGGTGAGACGAGTAATCTGCTCGCCAAATTCTTTCTTCTGCTGAGCTACCACAGCTTGATAGTACTCCGCGACTCCAGCATAAGCGTGCTGTTTCATGTTAAAAACCTCAACCCATTCGGCAATGCTAATTTTGTTACTGTAATTGATTGTCTGAATAAGCTTGTATACTTCGCCGTAAAACTCTTCACACTGGGCAGCTACTTTGGCAATCGAGTGTTCCTTCATGTTGTCATTGCTAGCTTTAAAGAAGAAAGCTTCTTGAGCTTGGGCCAACATAATGTGCTGAAGGAGATTAAGTACTTCACTCTGAAGATCAAAAGTCAAATCATTTGTATTAGCTGAAGAACAAGTGGTGTGCTTTAAAGCCTGAAAGATGCCAGCAGCACCTTGAAAATGCTTGATTGCCTGCTTCAACGACTGATCATTAAACGAGCCCTCCTTGCCATAGTAGGCACCAAGATTGCTCATCAATGCACCGATATTGAACAAAAGACATATCTTCTCGTAACCCAAATTGGAGACCGTGAGAGAGCCAGAAGAAAAGAGATATCCCCCTTTTTCAAAAGCATCTTTCCATTTAAACGGAATGTCAGCTTGAGGCAATTTGTTGCTCAACAGCACCACTTGATCATAGTATCTGTCAGAAAAATACTTTAACAAAAGTATAACAAAATAAGAACTTACTTCTCAATGATATCCAAACTATGTTCTTGTCGTGTATCGATTGTCTTGGAAGTGGCATTGTTACGCATTCGATTCAGTGACTCAAGACATTCTTTTGTTTTATCGTCTACGTTACCATACTGCGTATTGATTGCAACTTTTAAGTACTTCACCAGGTCTAATTCATACGCCTTTTTCATCGGAATCAATATCAAATATTCCATTTTGAAAGTATTCAATTAGTCGTGTAATATTCAATAACACCAGGAAACACAAAAGGAAATATAATGCAACAAAGCCAGAATGTGGGCAAATGTCACTCTAGGACGCTGCGACTGTTTAGCGACAGATCTCCCCAGTAACTGGTACAGAGTGATGAATAACTGAGAGATTAGGAGTGGATGGCAGTCCAATAACGGCTCAACCAAATCGATGACTATGGTGGAGGGTGATGATAACGCAAATACAGGTCTGGGTGTTGGTTGCTTGGCCCACAACAACACAATCGGTGAGCGCCGTCTATACCGTCTATACTTGTATACTTCCACACCAACTCTGCCACTCGGTCTGCCTAACCGCGCAGTAGTGATTCGCGGCGCGCATTGCAACTTGCAATCACCACGACACCTCATCCACAGATGACGTCACCTTATGGGTGCACTACGATGAGCTGTCCCTACCATGGGAACAGCTCGCCACACCATCTTTGCCAGCTGTTGCTCTTATCTCTCCTCAGATCCTGATCCACTGAGTCAGGATGCGAGCCAACTCAATTGTTGTTTTCCAGTCACCTCTCTCTCTCTCTCTCTCTCTCTCTCTCTCTCTCTCTCTCTCTCTCTCTC